>APFE031218397.1:653-16650 GCA_000404065.3 Pinus taeda
TGACACAGCACAGCTGGCCCAAGAAAAACAGGTCGACCAAGCTATGGAATTACTCCTGGCTATGAACCAGAGGATAGTGGAGATGGAGGCAGAATTGGAGAAAGCCATGCAGGATAAACAAGGGGAAACTGCCTCCCAGCCACCACAGACCTCCACAAACCTCCAATCTGCCCCTCCAGCTCAAATAACAGCAGCTCCTACCACTACTCTAGCACCTACCACTGCCACATCAGCAACTGGAGCAACCGTGGGGGCCACAACAGCAGCAGAATCCAGCCTAAGAATGGAAGAAATGATGAAGGCTGTCAAAGTGCTGGAGGGCCAAGTCTCAGAAATAAATGTCACCAAGGAGAAACTGGCCAAGCTGGAAGCCAGTTATGACAAGTCAAAAATGACTGTGGCAGAAAAGCAAAGAGAAGTAAAGGCCTTGGAGGCCAAAATAAAAACTCTACAAAAAGAGTTAATGCTGGGCAACACCCTAGCAGAAATAAAAAGGATTGTGTGGGCTAAGATTTGCAAATCCATGGAAAATCAATGGAGGTCCATCCAATCCATTTTTGAGCAGGTAGAGCTATCAGAAATAGCTCACACAGAAATTCAGAGAGCCAGGGCAATCTTGGGAATAATGCCTGAACAGGCAACTAAGATGATCCACTTCCTTAATAACCGCACTAGGGAGGAGCTGGCTGATTTACAAATATCCAGCAGGACGGAGGCAATCCTCACTGCCAAAAAGGTGTTAACCCTGAGGAACTTCAGCCAAACACTAGAAAGGAAGTGCCAGGAGATGAAAGAAGAAATAGATGAGTTCAGAGCCAAAATGGCTGTTTTACAGGAAAAAGGTCTCCCCAGTCTAGTATCTGGTACAGGAGAGCTGCTGCCCTATAAGCATTATATGATAAGGGTTGATAAATATGTAGAAAATCAGATCATAGCCTCCAGTAGTTCCACAGAAGAAACAGGGCCCCCATCTGGGCAAACCCTTTATGACAAGCTGGAGAATTTATTTTACCTAGAACATGAGATTAATCACCTATTTGAAGTGCCTCCCAATTTTTACAGACTTACAGAGGCAGATGAGGTAGTGGTGAAAATGAGGAGACATCAGTTGCCCCCGGCTGATTGGTGGCAAGCAATGTTGGAAATTTTGCCCAGTTAAATCCACATTGTTTGTTTACCTTTTTTGGAACAGGTCAGCAGAACAGGTCAGCAGAACAGGCCAGGACACAGGTACAGCAAGCATAACAGGTGACTCAGCACTCCACTCAGAATATCAAGCCAAAGAACGCAGCATTTAAAGCACTGTTACCAGCTGCCTTTTGCAGCCAAAAGTCAAATCTGACTGACAAAGGTATGTCGGCTATCTCAGCCTTTAGGGTTACATTTATGTATTATTTACTTTTGTGTAAGAGAGTTGGTGGTGCAATTTATTGCACCATAACTCTCCACTAAGATATTTTCATGCCCTATTTTGTATAAACATCCCCTCAGATAACACACTGAGGGTCGGTTGTAAGAGTATCTCTTCCTGAAGAACTCTATTGTATACTGAGAACTTTTTGTCAATAAAATTGCTGATGGAGATTGCTGGTGTCAATACTGTCTGAGATGGATATGTTGAAGCTCTGTGTTTGTTGCAGAATTCCTATATCATTTGCTGAACCAATAAGTTTCTTCTAACTGTGTATGTGTTTCTTGTTATTTCCTTAATTCCGTGCTTCCATAATCTCAGTAATTAGAGAAAAAGAATAGCCTAGGATTTGGTCTGATCACCCTATGCTCAATCTCTATTTACTAAATATGTTTTCTGCTGGATTAGCCATAGATATGAATTCTTAACTGCTCATATTTCAGCTTATCCTAACATGGTGAATACTGTTTAAGAATTCTTAACTGCTCTCAAGCGTTATTTCCATGTTTTCTTCATTAGCATAGTGAAAGATTCTTAAGTGCCCATCATTTACTAATGTTCCACCACTCATCAACAAGTCTGATATATTGTTTTACATATGCCTAACTTGCTCTGCAGCAACACTCTGTCTTCACATATCTATTTCTTAAAGCATAAAAATCTCAACTCCATTGCCCAATGGAACAAACTATCCAGTAATTCAAAATTGCAGTTCTAAAGAAAATCATCAACCCACCAAAATTAAACAAACAAGTGCATCATAACTAGTCTAAAAACAGTCATCAAACAAAGCTAAAATTATAAAGAGAGAGCCCTCTCTGGTTACAGGTAGACTAGAACCTGCAGCTAAAAGATTGGTTAGTGGTTACCTCGGCAGCCATTCCCTTGGGGGTCAAAGGGAACAACCTGAGTGATAACATAATGGCGACTCCGCTGGGGACCTTTGGGATCTAAAGGTCTGTACATCTGCTAAGAAATCACACTCTGAATCTGAAAATCAGTCAAGACACCTTTTAGGCTGCTCCCATACTGTAACCTTAAGGAAGAGCTTACTCAGATTTCCTTTCACCCTAAACAGATACGCAGAGTCTTTAAAGCTCCTGTCCAGTCCCTGCTATACAAAAACCTTCATAAAACCTTATAGGACTAGCTCAGAAACTGGCTCCCAAGAAAGGTCTTCGGTACACCAGGGCTAATCCTGATCCCAACCCTCCTGCTGTCTTTGATAATCCCAATACAATCCCCAGACTAATTAGGAACCAGCAGAAACAAGGTAACCTTGCTGACTTTAGTCCAGAGGCAGTCCACCCCGACCCTGTCTCCACCCCAATCAAAATCTTATTCCGTTCCACTCCCAATTCCCCTAGCTCTCCATCAACATCTCAAAGCCCCCCACCCACATCCTCTTCCCCTACACATATTCCCTTGAATAGCACTGTTAATCCCTCCTTACCTGTTACCCCTGTGATACCCACTGCTCCTGTTATCCCAGTTGCCATTGCCAATCTTCAAAATCTTGTCAACATGGCTATGAGATATGCACCTCTGCAATTACCTGCCAATCCTGTGGCCTTACCTCAAGATTATCAAGCCAAAATCTCATATTTTGACTCCACTGGCCCCTATACTGCTATTCAGCATGCTAAGAGAATGCAAGACCATTTTGAAAATTATGAGATAGATGATGACACTGTGAGGATGAGAATATTTGTCCAAAGTTTAACAAGGGATGTAAGAACCTGGTTCAGATCACTTCCTGCAAACACCATTAATAACCCTGATGAGCTTTACCAATCCTTTACAAACAGATGGGAGAAAAAGAAGGACCCTCTACATATACTTGGGGAGTATGACATGATTAAAAGAGGCCTTCAAGAGACAGTTCTGGAATACTGTGCTAGGTTTAATAATGTATATAATGCCATACCTCAAAACCTGAGACCCCCCCCTGATTTGGCCCTATATAAATTTCCAGATGGATTTGACCCAGACATGGCTTACCAACTAAAGGAAAGAGCCCCTCAAACCCTTGAAGAAGCTCAGAAAGTTGCTGTAACAGTTGAGGCAAACTTAATTGCTAAGAGGAATAGGGCTAGATTAGAAAAGAGAGTTGCCTTTAAGGAGGAACCCTCAGCCTTTGACCAAAAATTAGATGCCATAATTTCTAGTATGAAGAGGTTGGGTGACAGGGTAGAGTCTGTGGAAAGAAAGTCCTCATGGGAGGCACCAAATAACTCTAACAGAAATCCAAACTTCAGAAGGAATCAAAATCCTAGTGGGGGCAAAGCCAACAGTGATCCAGAAATAAGACCTCCATTTCAAGAAAACTATGCTGAAACATCCACACCAGAAGAGAAAGTGGATGACACCCATATCCACCTAATGGGCCTTGATGATGAGCACCATGTCTTCCTAAGTCAAGAAGATCATGAAGAAGAAGGCAGTAAACAGTTCCAAACAAAGTCAGGGGAATCATTTGATTTTAAACAAGGCTATGACACCGCTGTCTATGAGGTCCACAGACAATACAAACTAAGAAGTAGGACTGTAAATATCACACAACCTGAAAATACCAAGGATAGACAGCAGCCTAAGAGTGCCATAGTAGCAGAACCAATGAATGCAACTGATTCACTAACTAAGGAAGTAACAATTGAAGAAGTTACTGAACATATACAACACCCACAAACTACATCATCTGAACACTCCAATTCAAACAAAAAGCCTCAAGAGGTGATTGAGAAAAATAAGCCCCAAAACCAAGAGCAAACCTTACCAAATAAAGACAGGGGGCTCACCCATAGCACCAAAATCCAGGCTGAAAAACCCTTTGACTTAGAAGCTGAAATTGGGAAACTAAAAATAGCCATCCCTCTGGCAGAGCTAGCCAAGAATCAAATCTATAAACAGCAGATTGAGAAATCCCTTCAACTCACTCCAAACACAGATAGTGTAAATGTGGACAATGTCAATGTGTTGGATGACACCCCAGAATTACTGTTTGGTCCAGAGGTTGATGGAAAACCAGCAGGCACAGGGATTCTACCCTTTTATGTCAGCTTGCACGTTCATGATAAAATATTACACAATGCAATGTTTGACTTAGGCGCTTCTCATAACCTGATGCCAAAAGCTGTCATGGAAAGGCTGAATTTGGATATCACCAGGCCATACAAGAACCTGTTTTCATTTGATTCCAGCCAGGTTAAATGCCTAGGCCTGATAAAAGATTTGTGTGTATCCTTGGTCCAATATCCAAACAAAACAATCCTGATGGATGTTGTTGTTGCTGATATCCCACCCAAGTATGGGATGTTATTATCAAGATCATGGGGGGCTAAACTTCAAGGGTCCCTTCAATTGGATATGCCCTATGCTACTATTACAGTCTTTGGCCAACCCAAGAGATTGTATAGAGAGTCTTTAATGAAGTACATGGTCAGCACTACAGAGAAGCCTCAAAACTTCCCCATATATGCTGTCCATTCTGATATAGACTCATATATTTTATTCAATGACAACATAGGTCATACAAATAGTGTAGAAACTCAGATAATTGAAACAGATCAGCTGATTAATGAAGGAAAATTTGACAGGGAAACATCTGTTGAGTTGGAAGAAGAGAAGGTGCAAGAGGGCAAAACATGTGAAAATAAAAATCAGACATTCAAAACAAATCTGGATGGGGATAAACAAACAGCACCTCTGCACACAAAGCTGATCCTACTAAATGAAAAAACTGCCCCAGAAGTCCAACTAAACAAAAAACAATCCAAACTTCAACTCATAAACTCAAACTGCAGTGATGTAATTCAACCTCCCCTACAACATGAAATCCTGTGGTTCCTAAAGTTTGATGGATCAGTCAACAAGCTAGGGGCAGGAGCTGGAATTTGGATCCATAATAAACAGAACAGCCATGCACAAGGCAGAGCTTATAGATTAAATTTCAAGTGCACTAATAACATGGCTGAGTATGAAGCCCTCCTACTAGGCTTCAAGCTGGTACAATCTCTACAAGCCATAAGAGTGTCAATACTAGGGGATTCAGACCTAGTAATCCAACAAGTTAAAGGCAATTTTGTTACCAATGACAAAAGATTGAGGTCTTACAGGTCTGCTGCCACTGAGCTACTAGAGTCCTTCACTGAATTCCAGATTACCAAAATCCCTAGAGCTCAAAACCTCCATGCCCATAGTCTAGCTACCTTTGCAAGCACCTGCAAGCTCCCTTTCGAGCCTCATCACTGCTTCACAGCTGAAATAAAACACAGGCCATCTGTCCCAAACAATGTGAAGGACTGGCAGGTGTTTGATAGTGACACACAAATAAATAATTTTTTGACTTTACAAGAAGAGTTTTCAAGGCTAAACATAGACACTGAGGCAGCAAGGCAATCAGAAATACTCAAGACAGAAAATCAACTGCAAATTCATGATAAATATCATAACCAAATAATATCACCTGAAATAGCCAACCAAATGCTACATCCTACAATCTTCAACCAACACAACATACAAGGAATCAAGCCAAATGAATATGAGGATTTAAATGATTATGAAACAGAGGTGATAGAATTAAAGGATAATTTCCTTCCGATAGGCTTGGCCCCTTTGGAAGACATTTTTGACTCAAATGACATTCCCAATAAACCAAAACTGCAGCCCATAAACACTGCCATAGAAGAGCATAACATTGGGACAACTAAAGAAGCCAAAATCATAAAATTATCTGCTACATTACCTCCTGATCAAAAGCCCAAATACATCGACCTGTTTAAAGAGTTTCAGGATGTGTTTGCATGGAGTTATGAGGATCTTAAATCCTATGACACCTCTGTAATACAACACACTATACCACTCAAGCCAAATCAGAAACCCTTTAAACAAAAATTAAGGAGAATTAATCCTATGCTCCTCCCAGCAATGGAGCAAGAAGTTCAGAAGATGTTTAAAGCAGGCATAATAGCACCAATCAGATTTTCTGATTGGATTTCAAACCTAGTCCCCACAAGGAAGAAAACTGGTGAAATTAGGCTATGTGTGGATTTAAGAAACCTCAACCAAGTATCACTGAAAGACAACTACCCCCTACCTAAGATGGACCACATTTTGCAGAGAGTAGTTGGGGCCTCAAGGATTTCTTTGCTTGATGGCTTTTCAGGTTTCAACCAGATTCTGGTCCATCCTGACGATCAGGACAAAACTGCATTTACAACCCCATGGGGAACCTTTAAATATGTCAAAATTCCATTTGGCTTGAAAAATGCAGGGGCCACATTCCAAAGAGCAATGGACATTGCTTTTGCTAAAGAGATTCGTGACTTTCTTGTCATTTATCTAGATGATCTCACACCCTTCTCCAAATCTGACCAAGACCACTTAAAACATCTAAGGCAGATTTTTACAACTTGTAGGAAATATGGAATTTCCTTGAATCCTAAGAAATCCTTGTTTGGTCTGGAGGAAGGTAAATTGCTGGGTCACATCATCTCCAAAGATGGCATTAGAATTGATCCGGACAGAATCCAAGCCATCTTGCAAATGCATCATCCAAGAAATGTAAAGGAATTACAAGCCTTCTTGGGAAAAATCAATTTCCTGAGGAGATTTATCCCAAACTTGGCTGAGCTAAGCAGACTGCTCAATAACATGCTCAAAAAGGACTCAAAAGTAAAGTGGACAGCAGAAACAAATCAAGCCTTTGAGGGCATCAAGTTTGCCCTCACCCAAACTCCTGTCCTCACCAACCCCCAGTTTGATAGAGAGTTCATCATATTCTCCTTTGCCTCCCAACACACAATTGTTGCAGTTTTACTACAGAAAGATGACCAAGGAAATGAAAAACCTATTGCTTTCTTTAGCAAAGCTCTAAGGGATGCACCCCTTAACTATCAGATCATGGAAAAACAGGCCTATGCCCTGGTCAAAGCCATTAAGGACTTCAAGATTTACATCCTCTATTCCCACATAATAGCCTATGTGCCAAGCCCAATTGTCAAAGATATAGTTACACAAGAGAACTTGGAGGGCAGAAGAGGCAAGTGGATAGCAAGCATCCTAGAATTTGACATAGAAATAAAACCTACAAAACTCATAAAAGGGCAAGGCTTAGCCAAACTGATGTCTGAAACAAATTTCCAGGCCCTAGACATTAACCAATTAGACAGTGAACCGGAGCTGGCAACTCTAAAGATCAATGTAGCCTTTGAGCAATCCCCCTGGTACTCTGAGATCTGCTATGTATTGCAAAACCTGTGTGCTCCCCCAGGACTGTCTAAAACTAAGAGTAGGTTTGTAAAAATGAAAGCTTTAAAATTTTGTGTCATGGAAGGAAACCTGTTTTGGAAAAACCATGAGGGAATCTTATTAAACTGTTTAATGGAAAATGAAGTAGATCAGATCATGAGAGAATTCCATGCAGGAGATTGTGGTGGGCATTTGTATTGGAAATCCACTGTAGATAAAATACTGAGAGTTGGATACTATTGGCCTACTATGTTCTCTAATGTCAAGAAATTCACTACTGCATGTCATAAGTGTCAAGTGTTTGAAGGGAAAAGACAACTACTGCCATTACCTCTAAGACCTATTGCAACAGAAAGGCCATTTCAGCAATGGGGCCTAGATTTCATTGGAGAAATCAAACCCTCGTCTTCGGGCCAACATAAATGGATTCTGACAGCAACAGACTACTTCACAAAGTGGATTGAGGCAATCCCATGCAGACAATCAAATGACTCCACCATCATTCAGTTTCTTGAGACCAATATCCTTGCCAGATTTGGATGCCCTGACAAAATTATAACTGACAATGCTGCTGCTTTCAGATCCAAGAAGATGATCAGTTTCTGTCTTAAATTTCACATAACCTTGGGCCATTCCACTGCATATTATCCCCAAGGAAATGGCTTGGCAGAATCTTCAAACAAAAGCCTGGTGAGTATGATAAAGAAAGTGTTAGAAGAGAACAAAAAGAATTGGCACAAAAAACTTATCAATGCCTTGTGGGCAGATAGATTAACAACCAAAAGATCAATTGGGGTTAGCCCATATGAGTTGGTCTATGGACTAGAAGCCAAGTTTCCTTCATCACTAGGAATCCCTGTCATGAAACTGCTACAGGAAATTCAAGCAGAGCCTAATGATATACAGAGGAGAGTGAACCAAATAATTTGTCTACAGCAGACCAGGGACCAAGTCTACAACAGAGTTCAGATCTTACAAGAGAAGCTCAAGAAAGCTTTTGACAGGAGAACCAAAGCTGAGGATTTCAACATAGGTGACAAAGTTCTTAAGTGGGATTCAAGGAGAGAAAACAAGGGAAAGCATGGAAAGTTTGATTCCCTTTGGAGAGGGCCATTTGTCATTCAAGCAGTACAGGGAAACAACACCTATTTTCTCCAGAACCTTGATGAAACTAATTTGGATGAAGGTCCTGTCAATGGCAGGATGCTCAAACACTACTTTGAATATCACCCATAATTGCAGTCTGAGTTACCCTTTGTACATAAGCTGTTGTATATATTTTTTCATATATGTAAAAAAATGTCTTACAGTTTTCAGATAGCTGGCAGCAGTAGGTAAAGAGATCAGAGGTCCACCAAGAAGAAGAGGTACAAAAAAGCATGTCAAAGCAGCAGATCTGAGAAAGTTGGCACACACAGTCAAGACCCAAGGCAATCTGACCTGCTGTTCTTGGTCTTTCAAAAGAAAAACCATCCCCATGTGGAGCCACTGTTGGATACCTATACCAATAGGTTTCATATTTCATGATTGGTGATCAAAAGGTCCAAATATGCTCTACTTTGAATGCAAAGATCCCATATTTCTACAAGCAGACAAGGTGTGTCTCATTCTTGATGGGAACTCAATTGTGATGGATGATCCAACAGTCTAAACTGGATCATGCCATATTTTCAATTTTCAGGTTGTAGAATAGAGAAGGAAATCTGTCCAAAACTGTTAAATCTTGGCAGATAAGTAGCTAGGTAGAGAAGTTAAGGTTCCCAACTGCTTAATCTGGGACCTTGGAAGGAATAAGGGTTGTATTAGATAGGAAATGAAACCAAAAGCCAATGAAAAGAAAAAGGCATTCAAAGGGTTTGCCAGTCCAAGTGCACCCTCCAAGAAGGAACAAAAAATGTTAGGAGAACTAGTTGGGTAGATAGATGGGGTTGCAGAAGTGGTGTCCCTTCCAAAATCAAAGTTGCTGAAACATCTACAGGAAGAGCAACACACTGGAGCATGACTAACTCCCTTGTTTTCATCTGTATATCACTCATTACTAACACCCTTTCCCAAGCTGCACAGAGCACAGAAATTTACATCTTTGACATATTCTTATGGCTTTAAGAAGCCACATTTCTTGTGCAAAAATCTTTTCATTTTGATCTACTCTTGATTTCAATTTATCCTCAAAGAGAACTTGGTTGAACCAGCCCTCATCCATTTTGTTCCCTCCATATTGACAACTAACCCTACTACTTAGCTCCCTATACCCCATTATCCCTATTATTATAAACACCATGGTGTATAAACCCCAAAATGTCTATAAATATCCCTCCCCTAGTACTATAGCCATATGGTCTGTTTAAAAGGGAATCAAAATGACACCTGGTCACTTTGATGAACCTCCCAGGTCACCTCCTCTCATTCCAAGTCATTTTGATCATTTAACCCTTATTTGCAAAGAAAAATTCTATTAAAAGCCACTCCTACACATGACCCTTTGCAAAAGATGACTCCTAAAGGTTCCCCGCCCTAAAAAATCCTTTTTCCCCTTCTCCGCCTAAAAAACCCATTGTCTAAAGTCAAAAATTAAATTTTAATTAAAAGCGCGCGGGCAAATAAACCCACAAAACCCAAAAACTATAGTTTACCCCCCCCCGCGCGCCTGTTAAATTAAAATAAGACGTCAAATCAATGGGCGGGTCCTACTGCACAAACCCGCCGGCATGTCCCGATCTCCGCCAGCCGTTCGATCTCCCGCCCCGCCATCCAACGGTGGGCGGTTGATCCGCCTGAGAACCTGCCCGATCTTTTGCGTCCGGGGGATGGGCGGTATTACCGCTGTACCCCTGCCACGCGTCAGGCGCGGGATATGTTTGCTGCCCCCCCCTCCAAACCACTTACCGCCGGAGGGCCTGCCGGGGAGACCGCTTACCACCCTCCCCCTCACGCTGACGTCACACCTCCGCCAGCGTGACGTCACCCCACCTTTTTACCTCTGCCGTGCATCCACCTCACCCGGCCCCACGCATTACTCTGACTACCCCGCCACCATGGCCATGCCACCTGAGCATCCACGCCACCTGGGCATCCGCGTCACCAGCCACGTCATCCCCTCCGTACCCTGGGCCCACCATGACGTCATCACAAAAAAGCGCCAATTCGCCCAAAATGCATAAAAAGGGCAAAAAACCGTTGTTTTTTAACGTTTGCTGCCGAATAACCTGGAGCTCAGCTGAAGGCGAATTTGATTTCCAACGGTCAGAAACCAAAAGTCATCCGCTACAACTGTTGCTACCTCCATTGTCGATTCAACCATACTCAATCCAACCTGTTCGATCACTGCAACTGCCCATACGCCGTTAAAACAGGTATTTCGCCGCAGGCACCCTCTTGCCCTCTCATTGTCCATATAAATCCTCTTTCCTGCTCAATTGCTACTGTAATTCAAGAAACCCTGTGGTTAAAATTCACCCTCAAAGCTGCCCGTGACACCTCTGTAACCCCTGCACAGAAAAACTGCCAGGGAAACCCGCGACAAGCTGAAACTCTGCCCAATTTTCCCAACAAAAGGGCAACTACAGGGCCCAGCCACAAGCTAAGAAACACTGCATTGCATCCTCCTTCACCTCTGATAAGCAAACCTCTGCAATTGACCAGCTATCCAGCTAAAAAACACTCTGCCACATTGAGACAGAGTGCCCCCTAGAACAGTTAAACCTGTGATAGCCTTTTAAAAACTTCCAAGACTGCTCACTGTAGACAGAGAGCAGTATACCCCTTAAAACCAAGTTTGAGGCACAGTAAACTGCCAGCAAAGTCCAAAACGATGGAAGTTTCAGTTGCTTTGGATACTTTACCCCTTAACCCACCCAACAGAGACCTAGAAGCTATACCTTTGGTGGATGATGACGCTCTCATCACAGACTTTGTGGCACCAAGAAACCATTTGAAGACCTACTGTCAGCTAAGGAACACTCATTTAGACAGCAGTGACCTGTATGGGATATGGCAGTCCAATTTGCCCATTTACTTCCTGCCTTCTGTCAATATATTCCCAGAAATTATCCATCTGTGTGCAGAAAATTATGACCAGGATCTCAGGGCTGTGAAGTCTCCATCTGGGAGCATCCTTTTTCACATAACTCCAGACTCCATTAACCAGATGCTTAATTACAAACAGACCCAGTTGCTGTACCCTTTCTCCATGGATTATTTGCTAGATGTGGGCTCCAGACTTTCCGCTCCAGAGATTGAAGCCATAGCCAGAAAATTCATGAAGGCAGACTGCCAGCCCTCTGGGCCGCCCCCTTTCTCATATAAGGATTTCAATGAAGTAGGCAAGCTGCTGATAGACATGGTGACCTCTGTGCTGGGGTTCACCACCAATGAACATGTTGACACAACTGTGCTGGTCATGCTATCTGCATACAGCCCTATGCAGCCCCCTGATATCAAATACAACTATGCCAAGTACATTGCAGTCAAGATACATGATCAGTTGACTAGACTGGACAGAGAGGCAATATTTAAATATTCCTCATACATTTACCATTTATTCTTGTATTATTAGACAGACAGCTTCCAATGCTCAATCAAGAAGCTAGACTCACAAGGAGAAAGAAGGTCTGTGATCTTCTGGTCTTCAGTCTTTCACCAGGTTCAGGATTCCCCCTACTCATACTGTGAGTTTATTGATCAGTTTGTATATCCAGTCATCTGCCTGCTAAAGAGGACTCCCCCTGCAAGACTATCCAGGGATATGCAGAAGATTTTGCAGCTATCCAGAAGCTACAAAATTGGTGACTGGTACCTGTACCAAAACCACTCTGTCATCAGAATTTATGGCTGTGAGCTCTGTCCATACAGACTCCCGAAGTACGTTCCCATGAGGTTATTTGCTCTAGAATACTATAGGCAACTGATAAACTCAGACCTAACACATTTTCACAGTGCCAAGAAGAAGGCCAACCTGAAATTCAGGGATCACCTAGGCCCATTCACAATGAACAAAAAGGATGGTTGGCAGGAAGCTGACCAAATACTAGGACAGCAACTCAGACTCAAGAAGAGTTTATGGTGTGTCCCTTATGACCCTGAAGGTTTCATAAGTGCAAGAAGAGTCAAATTCAGGCTGCACGCCTATAACCACACCCCCCTCTCACAAGTACAACCGTTTGCAAATCAGGATGAATGGGTGCCTGGGTCAATAGTAGAAGAATTGACTCAGGAAGAATTAATGGAACAAAATGTAAAAGACCTGGAAAAAACTCTTGACTTGGACTCTTGTCAACAGGTGTTCAAGCAAACAATCCAGACAGAAGAAGGCACCTCAACTACACAGGACATCCAACAAGCTCCAGCAACAACTGCCAAAGGAAAGGAGAAGATGGATGAGCATCAAGAAACAGAAATAGGGCAGCCTAGTGCCTCAAAAGACCAGCAAACAACACAGGCTCCTCCCCTGCAAACTGAACAAGTCCAAACCCAGTATTGCAGACCCCTCTAAACAATGAGAGAGGGAAGAAAAGGGACAGAGAAGAAATAACACCTCCTACAGGGTCAGTGCAGCAACCAGAGGCCAAGAGGCCAAGAACAGACCCTGAAGCTGAAGGAGAAATAAGTGAAGAGCTGGAAGAAAGCCAAAACAGGGAAAGGAAAGCAAGCCAACAAACAACCACCAGCTCAGCCCATCCTGAACAGTCTCAACAGCACACGGTGGAGGTATCTTCCTCCAGACAGCAGGGACAGAAGCCGGCCACAGTCAAAGAGGGTTTTATGGAGATTAAGGCTCAGAATGAATTACTGAGAGTACAGCTATATGAGCAGTTCCTCAACACCACCCCAGCCAAAAAACAGAGATTGATGGCTGCCTTTGACTTCAAGGATGAAAAGATGATATTTACTCATCTTAGACCTAGAGTTCCACACCCAAAGACCCCAGCTGACTACTACAAAACTAATCTGGAGGTCTTTGCCAAAGACATACACCCCATGGACCAAATTGAGCTGCACAAGCAAATCGGGGAAATGGTGTATGCAACACTTGCTGATAGGGCAATGCTGGCCCATCAGCTAAAAGAATCACTGAAGCACACCAACAGACAGCTGGATTTGGAAAGACTGTCCTCCTCTGCCAAAGACAATAGAAGAAAAACTTTGGAGGACATAATTGTTGATCTTGGGCATGACCCAAAGGATCCAAAGGGCGTCAAGGCCCTTATGAAGAAAAAGGAGGATGACATAGCTGCATTGAGGAGGCAGGCAAAATTGCCTCCTACTATCCATCCTGACACAGCACAGCTGGCCCAAGAAAAGCAGGTGGACCAAGCTATGGAATTACTCCTGGCCATGAACCAGAGGATAGTGGAGATGGAGGCAGAATTGGAGAAAGCTATGCAGGATAAACAAGGGGAAACTGCCTCCCAGCCACCACAGACCTCCACAAACCTCCAATCTGCCCCTCCAGCTCAAAAAACAGCAGCTCCTACCACTACTCCAGCACCTACCACTGCCACATCAGCAACTGGAGCAACCGTGGGGGCCACAGCAGCAGCAGAATCCAGCCTAAGCATGGAAGAAATGATGAAGGCTGTCAAAGAGCTGGAGGGCCAAGTCTCAGAAATAAATGTCACCAAGGAGAAACTGGCCAAGCTGGAAGCCAGTTATGACAAGTCAAAAATGACTGTGGCAGAAAAGCAAAGAGAAGTAAAGGCCTTGGAGGCCAAAATAAAAACTCTACAAAAAGAGTTAATGCTGGGCAACACCCTAGCAGAAATAAAAAGGATTGTGTGGGCTAAGATTTGCAAATCCATGGAAAATCAATGGAGGTCCATCCAATCCATTTTTGAGCAGGTAGAGCTATCAGAAATAGCTCACACAGAAATTCAGAGAGCCAGGGCAATCCTGGGAATAATGCCTGAACAGGCAACTAAGATGATCCACTTCCTTAATAACCGCACTAGGGAGGAGCTGGCTGATTTGCAGATATCCAGCAGAACGGAGGCAATCCTCACTGCCAAAAAGGTGCTAACACTGAGGAATTTCAGTCAAACACTAGAAAGGAAGTGCCAGGAGATTAAAGAAGAAATAGATGAGTTCAGATTCAAAATGGCTGTTTTGCAGGACAAAGGTCTCCCAAGTCTAGTATCTGGTACAGGACAGCTGCTGCCCTATAAGCATTATATGATAAGGGTTGATAAATATGTAGAAAATCAGATCACAGCCTCCAGCAGTTCCACAGAAGAAACAGGGCCCCCATCTGGGCAAACCCTTTATGACAAGCTGGAGAATTTATTTTACCTAGAACATGAGATTAATCACCTATTTGAAGTGCCTCCCAATTTTTACAGACTTACAGAGGCAGATGAGGTAGTGGTGAAAATGAGGAGACATCAGTTGCCCCCGGCTGATTGGTGGCAAGCAATGTTGGAAATTTTGCCCAGTTAAATCCACATTGTTTGTTTACCTTTTTTGGAACAGGTCAGCAGAATAGGTCAGCAGAACAGGTCAGCAGAACAGGCCAGCACATAGGTACAGCAAGCATAACAGGTGACTCAGCACTCCACTCAGAATATCAAGCCAAAGAACGCAACATTTAAAGCACTGTTACCAGCTGCCTTTTGCAGCCAAAAGTCAAATCTGACTGACAAAGGAATGTCAGCTATCTCAGCCTTTAGGGTTACATTTATGTATTATTTACTTTTGTGTAAGAGAGTTGGTGGTGCAATTTATTGCACCATAACTCTCCACTAAGATATTTTCATGCCCTATTTTGTATAAATATCCCCTCAGATAACGCACTGAGGGTCGGTTGTAAGAGTATTCTTCCTGAAGAACTCTATTGTATACTGAGGACTTTTTGTTAATAAAATGGCTGATGGTGATTGCTGGTGTCAATACTGTCTGGGATGGATGTGTTGAAGCTCTGTGTTTGTTGCAGAATTCCTGTGTCATTTGCTGAAACAATAAGTTTCTTCTAACTGTGTATGTGTTTCTTGTTATTCCCATAATTCCGTGCTTCCATAATCTCAGTAACTAGAGAAAAAGAATAGCCTAGGATTTGGTCTGATCACCCTATGCTCAATCTCTATTTACTAAATATGTTTTCTGCTGGATTAGCCATAGATATGAATTCTTAACTGCTCATATTTCAGCTTATCCTAGCATGGTGAATACTGTTTAAGAATTCTTAACTGCTCTCAAGCATTATTTCCATGTTTTCTTCATTAGCATAGTGAAAGATTCTTAAGTGCCTATCATTTACTAATGTTCCACCACTCATCAACAAGTCTGATATATTGTTTTACATATGCCCAACTTGCTCTGCAGCAACACTCTGTCTTCACATATCTA
>APFE031218402.1:708-45473 GCA_000404065.3 Pinus taeda
TACCAAAGGGACGCAAACTTGTTAGATGTAAATGGGTTTACAGAACAAAGTATGGACCAGATGGGAAAGTTGATAAACATAAAGCTCGTCTTGTTGCTAAGGGCTTTTCACAGGTTTAAGGCATTGACTACACTGAAACCTTCTCCCCTGTTGCCAAAATGAACTCTATCCGCCTTGTTCTTTCCCTTGCTGCCTCTTTAAAATGGGAAGTCCATCAGATGGATGTTAAATCTGCCTTCTTGCATGGGGACTTGCATGAAGAAATCTATATGGAACAACCCATTGGCTTCATCCAAACAGACTCCAGCCTTGTATGTCGACTTAAGAAATCTCCTTATGGTCTCAAGCAAGCTCCTCGGGCTTGGTATGCCAAAATGGATAGCTTTCTTTTAGAATCTGGCTTTTCTAGGTGTTATTCTGACAATACTGTCTACACCAAGAAAGTGGGCAACTCTCTTATCATCCTTGTTCTTTATGTTGATGATCTTATTCTTACTGGTAGTGATCCCAACCTTATAAACCATGTGAAGTCCAGCCTTAAAAAGAAATTTGAAATGACAGACTTAGGACACTTACACTATTTTCTCGGTCTTCAAGTCTTGCAATCCAAGGAGGGTATTTCCCTTTCCCAGTCCAAGTATGCTTGTGATATTCTTCGTCATTTTCACATGGAAGATTGTAAGCCAGCTCCTTCTCCCTTTCAGTCTGGAGTCAAACTTTCAGTCTCTTGTACTTCTCCTGAAGTTGATGCTACCTTATACCGTCAACTTGTAGGAAAACTCTTGTATTTAACCCATACTCGTCCTGACCTTTCCTTTGCTGTTGGCCTTGTTGCTCGTTTTATGCAAAACCCCCGTGAAAGTCATTGGAAAGCAGCTAAAAGAATACTTCGTTATGTTCGAGGTACAGTACAGTTTGGGATTCATTACAGTGCCAAAGCAACTCCTCTATTAGTTGGTTTCACTGATTCTTATTGGGCTGGTGACCCTGATGATCGGAAGTCTACTGCCGGTTATGTCTTCACTCTTGGTTCAGGACCTATTACATGGGCTTGTAAGAAACAGGCTGCCATTTCTCTTTCATCAGCAGAAGCAGAGTATCGTGGTGCCGTAGAGGCCAGTAGGGAAGCCTTGTGGCTTCGTCAGATCCTATCAGAGTTTGGTTTTCAGTAGCAGCATCCGACTACACTTTGCTGTGATAATCAAAGTGCCATTCAGCTTTGCAAAGATCCAGTTTAGCATCAGCGCAGCAAACACATTGAACTACACATGCACTTCATTAGAAAGCTCATTCATGACCATGTTCTTGAAGTGCAATATTGTTCAACAGATGATCAAGTTGTAGACATTTTCACAAAGGCTCTCACAAAGGCGAAGTTCACTAAACTTCGATTTATGGTTGGAGTTCAGGAAGTTGTCACTAAGAGGGGATAGGCTCTAGTGCCTCCTTCCTTCTCCTATTGTGTCATATTTATAAATCCTTCAATCCTATCCCAAGTTGTTCTTAATCGGGGATGTTAGGATATTCCAACACGTAGGAATAGTTAAGTAAAACTTGGTCTAGTATAGAGTTAGGTAAAGTGTGTTTCTTTACTATGTACATTTGTAACTTAGAATCCAACGCAGACGATATGTAGTGATCCCACGGTTCATTCTCTCCTCGGTATTACCGACACTTGATCCATGGCTTGACACCCGATTGGTCCATGAATTCTATTTAAAGTGCATGGAGGGTCATTTGTAGGTTCACCGTGCATGAGAGAAGCTTATGTAAATTTTCATTCTTTTATTAATAAATTGCCTGTAGTAGCCGCGTTGGCGCAGGCCGTGAACTGTTTCCCTCTCTGAGGGTTTTAACCACGTCAAAATACTGGTGTATTGATCTGTGATGTGTTTGTGAGCGGTGTCCTTTTCGTGTTCTGTCTGAGGAACTTACCCTGTATATTCCTACATTTTTATGGTTGTTTGCGGCTTGCTAGGTTGGTTTTGTGGTTTTCTAAGTTGTTTTGAAGGGTTTTTTTAATGGTTTTTTTAATGGTTTTTTGTGGTTTTCGAAGTTGTTTTGAAAGGTTTTTTAATGGCTTTCATGATTTTTGTATATGGTAGGTTTTTTTTTTCAAAAAAATCTGTTTATTTTTTTTTTCAAAAAAATCTATTTATTTTTTCAAAAAAAATAAATAAATAATACAAAAAAGATAAAATACCTACCTTCATTTGAGCCTCTGGACGTTGGTGGGATCATTGGCAAGATTGGTTTGAATGCTCCATTCACCAATTGCTCGATCGAGTTGCAATACTCTCCATCAACCTATTCAAACACTTGGTAAAGCTCTAAAATGTCCCGTGTGTTATAGCTCCAAATCTCACCATTATGGTTTGTGATGCTGCACTCATGGCCTAGGGCAACCCCTCCTTCAAGACTTGGTCCAAAAAAACAGTATTTTATTCCCTGTACGCGACATTGCCCTGAGTTAAATGCGTGTATACGCGGGTTCATACATACCCAACCCGCGTATATGTATTAAAACACTTTAAAAAATATAAAACTCCTTATTTTCGGGTGGAGATCGCGGGTTTTACCTGCTGATCACCTGTTAGTGCCCGTGGCCTCAACTGTCCCCAACCAATTCCTAACTAAAAAACTACTTTGGAATTGGTATAAAAAGACATCAAAGGGAAGGCCTAAGGGAGGAGAGAGAGTATAGAGAAAGGTTATTATACTGAGTTTTTTCCCCCTGATCAGGTCTGAAGACCCTTGTGCCTTCTGCACTTCCCCCATCTTGTACAGGAAACCCTTGTTTCCTTGTGATTTGATGTTCATCCCTTAGTCATGACATCTTGGAGTGAGTATTGGAAGGTGACCTACTAGAGGCTTGAGGCGGGACGGATCCAGAAGGAGGCTGAGCTTTGAGCCTGCAGAAGTGGTTCAGGTGATATTGCTCTTTTTTGTACTATTCTACTTGTCTAATAAAGAAACACGTCTTGTTCCCGATATGCTTCTTTCTTTATGTTAATGATGTTCATGTTTGAATTTCATGTATGAATGGATGTCTAAAAGTTTATAACTAACTCCTTTCTTATAGAACATAAAGATGATTTTTTCGTGAATCTTTGTCCATATACTGCTGCATTCCTTGGAATTGTTGTTTTTGCAGGGCAAAGGAGCGGAAGGGACGTGAAGAAGGGTTTGCACCCTTGAGGAACTACCCAAATGTAGGACCTGAGGTAAGTCCTTCTCACCTTAGAAATAGCTTTTTCTAGCATAATGGCTGTGTGTGTGCATGTTTCTTGATTTAGACAACTTTTAGTCTGCTAGGGTTCCACCCAAGAGCCTTAGGGGATAAAATCCCGCAACATTCATGATATTTGAGATATGTATGTGTAAAGATTGGCACATATATAATCATTGAGTTTTGGAAAGAAAAATAAAGGGGCGACATTCATATAATTCAATAATTTATTATCCATATGGAGCATGTGAGAGGATTTGAATGCCATAGTATGTGAATGGTATAAAATTTATCACATATTATTTGGAGCATCCATTACTAATATTGAGGCCTTTATAAAATTGCATGGTGTATGGAGGTATATGATTTTCATGGAGAGTCTACATCTTTAATTAATTTTTTTTCGAATACATAGCCAATCATTTTACAAAGACATCAATCTTTTGCTGCAAGTATTATAATTATTTTTTAGACCAATTCAAATTTTATGATACATTCACTCATCTCCATTGTGGGAGTATTTTTCTCTGGCAAAGAGAACTATCCTGACTCTTGAGTGGTCCCAGAAGATAAAACACACCTTGATTTTCAATGAGTTGTGGAAAGGGGTTTGTGACAGAGGAGACAATGCACCTGAAAAACCTAATTTAGATAAGGAGCTTGCCATCTGGGAAAACAAGAACAACAAGGCCTATGCCTTGATTGTAACATCAGTAAATGAAGAGGTGAGTCATCATATTTCGTCATTTTCAAATGCCTTGGAAGCCTTAAAGATGTTGAAGGAATTATTCGCACTCTGAACTTGAAGTTCAATTGATGATCAAGTTGTTCAAGCTTGAGTTGAAAATGATGACCCTCTTGCCTTAGCATCAGAAGTAAGATCCGTTATGCATGGCATAAAATCCACTGGTATTGAAATAGATATTCCTCTCATAGCTTATGTTAAGGAATTATATCCCACCTATTCACAATATCTTGAGGCATTGCAAGCAAGTGGAAACCTTAAGGAAATTACCTTTGACTCTCTTGAAAAGAAATTTGCTGAGCAAGAGAAGGATTTTGGAAAGAAAACAACTCTTCGGTCTTCTGAAGATGTTGTGTGCCTTGCACAAAAAGAGAAGAACCATGCACAAGGTTCTTCTAGAGGAAGAGGTGGTCGATGAGGAAGACGAAGGATGAATTTTTTTTGGGGAGGGGGGGTGGCGAGGTGCGGCAGACATTTCCAAGGAGAAAGGTTTGATCTTCATTGCATATGATGCAATAGAGATGGACATGATGCTTCCACATGCAATTTGCCTTGGGACAAAATTGAGCAGGAAAGAAATGAAGGAAAAGGTATAACACCTGACAAAGGAAAGGGAAAAGCACCTGAGTCCGCTCATTATGTTGTGGCACATTGCAACATTGGAGTAACTAAAGACTTATTCAATGCTTCACTTGCTTCATGGAAAGATGCTTGGTTACTTGATTCAGGAGCAACTTGCCACATGAATTTTAGAAGAGATTTCTTTCAAGAATTCACTGACAATGTTGATGGAGCAATTTGCAGACAAATCAAAACTCTAGCCATCAGGGCTTGGCACCATCAGGCTCAAACTGTTTGATCTTCCAAACTTTCTTATGCGTGAGTTAAGGATAAACTTGTTGTTTTGGTCCACATCTAATAGAAGGACACTCCATTCACATATTTGATGGTAAAGTTGAAGTTAGAAAAGCACCAAATCACTCACTTGTCATGACTGAGGTAGAAGAAGAAAGACTTCTGAAGCTACAAGGAACCACTGCTCATGCACAAAGCTTTTCATATAGTTCTCACTATGATGAAGGTATATGTCAATCAAGTCTTTTATGGCATGTTAGATTTGGACACTTGAACTATGACAACCTCTGTTTGTTGAAGAAAAATTGTGTTTTCTGAATTCAGGCTTTTGTGATCCATATTACATTAAGAAGAGTCTTTTTGGTAGAAATCACATAGGAAAAAAATTTCCCGACGCGTTTCGAACCAACTACTGTGGTTCATCATCAGGACCAGATGAAGATGTAGATCATGGCACAGACTTAAATAGAGGGTGATGTAGAGACCAAATGATCATATAATGGCTAGTTTATGAAAATTAATGTTTTAATAATGATTACTAAGATCAAATAATATTCCTATAACGACTAATATAACGGGCAGTTTAAGAATAATAATAATAATAATAAAGAAAGGTTGAAAATCTAAACATTAATAAGAAACAAAGAATCCAAGTCAACCAAATACATGGAACAAAATAAAAAAAATATAAATTAATAAATAAATAGGAGTCAAAACCTAATTAACGAGTCAACATCCTATAACAAAAATAATAATTAAAGGAGACTAAAATTAAAGCAAAGAAATGAAAAAAGAGGGTAAAATTGTGTTTTTTGTAACCTACGGTGTGTTCTTTTCTATTATATACAACCACAAAATATACAATCGTTGGTGACCTAAACCTGCCCTGAAGGCAAACCGGGTCTGTTGGTCACCAAGAGTCTGAGGTTATCAACTTGTCAACTTAGCTGGTGCATCAATATATTTAAAACCAGGACAACACTCTATTCACTTACTATATCTATATGTGTATCAACTATTACAGATCAAAAGACTTGCTTACAAGAGTTGATTCTCTTATGCCTAGAAGAGAATTCAAATGAGAACAGAGCTAAACAGTTAATATACCATGAAAACTTGCTTGATTTCCTCCTCGTGCTGCGCGATGGTTATCTTCTGCAGCATGCCGCAGATTTCCTCCATTCTGCTGTCCTGTTTCCAGATCATGAATTGCAGATTGTTCATCTCCCTTTTCAAATTCAGTGGACCTTGAACGATCTCCATCATCTCTTTGGCGACCTGCTCCATGGCTTTAGCTAACAGGTGTTTCACCACCCAGTACATGTGCAGTGCTCGTTTATACAACGAGAGGCGCCCTCTTGTATTCTCAGGGTTCGGAAGGAGAGTGCTCCATTCCTCCATTTCTGGATCAGAAACCTCCTCCAAGACTTTATCTTCCAGAGCATCGATAATCTTTCTGATCTCCTTGTTGGTTTCTTTGTTGTAAGCTCTCTCCGCTTCCTGAGCGATCTATTCAATGGACCTGCGTCCTCTTTTCTGCTGGTTAGAAACCGGAGTCTCAGTTTCGTAGCGGTCCGCTTGCCACGTTCTCCCTCGCCCCCTGCGCCTTCTTCCCTTACCTCTTCTGGACAGTCTACCCCTATTGCTCCCCCTGCTACTCTGCCCACCTCGAAAGTCACCTTCTACATGCACTCTTCCTTCCCGGTCTCCATTGCCCCTTCCTTGCAATTTCCTTCTTCTTCCTCCATTCGCTCCTGCTCCCTCCATATGTTCCTCTCCTCTCCCTCCATATGTTCCTCTCCTCTCCCTCCATGTACAACCTTTCATTCCTACCTCCCTCCACCATACCTTCTTGCCTTCTTCTGAGACAATACCCAAGGTCTCTCTGCCAAACTGCTTCACTCTGCACCACCTTTCATGTCTTCTCCTTGTCTGTCTCGCTACCTTCTCCTGTTCTTATAGATATGTCGCCACCTACCCTTTGCTTCACTAACTGATCGTCGTCATTCTTTTCCCCTGTCATTCCCATGATTCTCCCAGTTCCTTGTCTTGGTTTTTGATCTCCTCTGCATGCCGTTGCCACAGTTCTTAAAATGATTACCCTGAGGTGAGGCGTATGCTGCCATGTATTGCGCCCCATCATAACCTTGTGCAGGTCACCTTTCTCCACCCCGATCAGGGTAAGGAGGGTAAAATTGTTAGTATTATTAGTATTATTATTTTAATGGCTAGTTTATGAAAAATAATATTATAATTTATAATAATTATTAAAATATATATATATATATATATATATATTATATATATATAGAGAGAGAGAGAGAGAGAGAGAGAGAGAGAGAGAGAAGTCAAGATCCTATAACAAAATAAAATTAATTGAGACTAAAATTAAAACAAAGCAATCAAAAGGGAGAGAAATTTATTTTTTGAAAGGTGAGAAAACATATCAAAATAATATTAACATTAAATGCAAATACCTATATAGAAACAACAAATTCATAAATAGAAACGTCAAACCTTAAAAAATAAAATAATTTGCAAATAGAAACAAACTAGGAGGACAGGATAGGGACCCAACTTCTGCTAATATTCCAACCATCGTATCTATTTAACTTATTGGGCCTTTTTTCGATTTCCAAGGCCTCCCTGAATTTACAATGATGGAAATGGCTAATCTTGACAATGCCATGGGCTTCCTTAATGCAGATGTGATGCCTAGATTTTTATGCATGTTCTGTCAAAGTAAAGGAGAGGGTCTTGCCATGCTTGATGTCAGTTGCATGTTCACGAATCCTTTGATTAATCGAGTGAGCAGTCTCACAAATGTAGGAAGTCCCACAAGAGCAAGGGATAACATAAACACCTTTCATATTTTTGGGGTCCATAGGGTCTTCAACAAATCTTAGGGAGCTTCAAATGGTATTTAGAGGCCTAAAGGTTGAAGGAACCTTATGCTTCTTTAGGATCCTTACAATCTTGTCCGTAGTTCCTTAGATAAAAGGGAGATGAACCCCCAAAAAATGATCCTTGGTTTCTTTCTTAGCCTTAGGACCTTTTTTAGCTTTGAGGAAAGCCTTTGTACACTAGTGTCTACTATACCCATTATTAAAGAAAACACTCACTAGGTGTGCTTTATCCTTATTGAAATGGTTATCATCATAAACCCTTAAAGCTCTAGTCGCTAAAGTATTGAGAACACCAAGCTTTTGAGCCAGGAAATGATGAGAATTAGCATAAGGT
Source organism: Pinus taeda (assembly GCA_000404065.3). Taxonomy (NCBI): domain Eukaryota; kingdom Viridiplantae; phylum Streptophyta; class Pinopsida; order Pinales; family Pinaceae; genus Pinus; species Pinus taeda. The sequence goes on from APFE031218402.1 coordinate 8,778, forward strand.
ATTGCTCTGTGTGGGTTTTCTTCTGAAAGACTAAATCTTGATTCATCCCCCTCTCAGTCAACAAAGACACTTGAAAGCATTCATCCTGATGAGGTTAGAAAGACAGAAACAATAAGCTCAACTAAACAAAATGGAAGTGATGCAGACATTCTTGATTCACCTATTGATATAGATGTTTCGTATGATTATGAACTGAATTTATCTATAGATTTCAAACCAACTTCCTTCAAAGAAGTTGTTTCTCATGATGAATGGAAAGAAGCAATGTAGAAAGAATAGGATGCTTCAATAAAGCCAAGCTTATTGCAAAAAGCCAAGCACAAAGCCAAGCTTATTGCAAAAAGTTTTTCACGGAAGGAAGGCATTGATTATGAGGACACTTTTGCCCTCACAACAAAATGGGCTACCATCCATACACTGTTTGCCTTCGTAGCTCAGAACGGTTGGAAAGTCCATGGATGTAAAAATTGCTTTCTTGAATGGAGATCTGAAAGAGAATGTTTTTATGTCCCAACCGGAAAGATTTGTTCCCAACCAAAAAGATTTGTTGTGAAAGGTCACTAACATAAAGTATGCAAGCTTGTAAAATCCTTGTATGGCCTTAAGCAAGCACAACGAGCCTAGTACAAGAAGTTAAATATGTATCTTCTGAAACTCAATTTCAAACATTATGATCTTGATGATGCAACTTTGTTTGTCAAGAAAGTTGGCAGAACAATTGTATATCTTGTGGTGTATGTAGATGATCTTTTGATGACAGGATACAATGAGAACTACATTGCATCCATAAAGAAGGAATTGCGGAAAGGTTTTGAAATCACAGGTTTGGGCTATGTCCATCACTATCTTGGTATTGAAGTAACCCAACATCCAAAGTTTATATTCCTCTCACAAGTAAATTGGAGATTTGCTTAACAAGTTTGGCATGGCTGAGTGTAATCCTTTGATTACTCTAATGGAATAGAACTTAAAGCTCACACAACTTGTAGGAAGTCTCAACTATTTTACTACTACCAAACAAGACATTTCATTTGTTGTTGGAATCCTCTCCAAATTTATGCAAAAGCCTTATGAAGGTCATTGGTCTACTGCAAAAAAAGTTCTAAAGTAATTGAAGGGAACTCAAGATTTTGGATTCAAGTATACATAGGTGAGTAACTTTAACTTGATTGGATACTCTGATTCAGATTTCAATAGAGATAAAGAAACTAGGGTATTTACTTCAAGTTATGCTATGAGTCTTAGATCAAAATGGTCACATGGAAATCATGCAAACAATCAATTCCAACGGATTCCACAACTAAGGCAAAATATGTGGCAACCGCTGAAATAACAAAGGAAATAATGTGGCTCAAGAAAATTTTGAAAGATTTGCAAGAGAAATAAGTGCATTCAACTCTTCTTTTGATTGACAACATTTCGGCAATAAAGTTGGTTAATTATAACCCAAAGTTCCATGATCAAACCAAGCACATCAATACAAAATACCATCTAATTCGACATCATGTTGAAGCCAAAACAATCCACCTTTGAAATTATTCCACAAATGAGCAGATTGCAGACATCTTCACCAAAGCGCTTGGAAAAGAACTTTGAAAAATTAAAAATGATGTTTGAAATAACCAACATCCCTTCAGATTAAGGGGGTGAATATTGAACACCTAATCTTTGGGATTAAAAATCCTATGTAAATAGAAAAATGAAATAAGTTGGAAGACTAGGAGAGATTGGGAGATGAAACCCAATAGTCCCCCTCTGTTTGTATAGTCATATTCTATCTTAATGCAAATGCAACAATCACATTTGTGTAGTTTCTCCTAGCCTAACAGTTTTATTAAATTTATGTCATTATCATTTAAGTTAAATATCAGTGTATTTTTATTCAACAATTTCTAAAATACATAGTTTATTGGTGCATATAAAAATTTGGGTATAAAATTGTTGAAAATATTAAATCAAATATGGTATTTATAAATTAACAAAATTATGTCCGAAAATTTTTAAACTTCAATTCACAAATTGACACCCATCAATAAAAATGATCTTTGTGAGCTAATTCAACTCTTTTCCACTCGAAAAGTATCAAGATAGATGAAAAATAATAGAATTGTCCAATCTAAATCATTGGCATTATAAACAATAATTAAAATGTGTGAAATTACGATTTAACATTCCCTATAAATAAAAATGTAATCTTATTTCATAGTCATGCTATATTGTTTTCACTTCAATAATATTCTCCATTCTCTATATAAATTTTTGCATAAACTATATTGATTTTTTCAGCTTTAAAATAAATAAATTTCATAACCAAAAAAATACTAAAGCTAATATTCATTATTATATATATATAAATATATATATATTCCTGAAAGTTATTTTCCAATTAAAAATAAATCATTTTACAAACCATGAACAAAAGGTCAATTAATGTTTAAATAGTTTATTAGCCAAAGATAATCATCCAATATAATTGATGTTATAAATTCCACCAAACACTATATTCAAAAAATAATAATAATACCCACCATCAATTCGTACATTATATTTGAACCCAACTGCATATAGTCTCCTATCTATCCACTTTGTTTCTTTTATGTGATTGATTCAGCAATGAATTTACTAATTACTCCCGTCCATTTATTTTGTTTCTTGCTTGTGATTGTTTCAACAATAAGGATATATTTAGATTACCTTCCTCCGACATGAATCAGATCATATTGTATTTGAAATAATTTAATATAGAATACAAAAATTTCAATAAGTGGATCAGATCATATTGTATTTGAAATAATTAAAAATAGAATACAAAATTTTCAATAAGTGATTTCAATGCATTTAATCAGTTTTTAAAATCTCCATCACCTTCCCCATCCTCCCATTCAATTATTTTCTGCATTTGCAATAGTCGTGTATTTTCTTACTTGTTTAAATATTTATTCGTCTTACCACTTGCTCAAAATACTGCCACTAAATTATTTTGTTGCAAATTATTTCAGACTATTTACTCTTCTTTTTATTTGTTTGAGTTTAGTTATTTGATTGACTACTCATTAATTTTGTAACCTGCGGATATTGAATCAATATTTGAATGTGGTGCTTTGGGTTTTGATGTTGCAGTTTTAACTATAACGTATAAATTTAATCAAATTGCATCCAATATTTCTGTTAATATGGGTGAATTCCCTTTGCTTCCCTTCCGCTTTGCCTCCCAAAATTCTTCAAAGGTTGATAGTTAGTTTTCCTTTTCTATATCATAACAGCTAACCAATGAGTAGAAGAAATTCCCTTATCTCTTAAAAGGGTTTAGGGTTTAGGGTTTCTATAATAGTGGCAGCCACATAGGAATAAGGGAAAGTGTTCATTTATTTCTTTTTGCTTGAAATAATATCTTGCCTCCTTGTTATCGTTGTTGGTAATGCTACAGGATGAATGAATAAATCAAATAGAATTGCGTAGCTTTGAATCACTTTACTCCAATTATGAAACAATCTAGTCGATTAAGATTAACCTTCTCCGTTCATATATTTTCTCTTCTTGACCAGTTAAACAAAATAGTTTAATCTTGAATATTTTACATAATTCGTATAGGTTATATTCAATACAAAATGTTTTACCGTCGAAGCAAAGATCATCCTGAAATTGACTGTGTTTTGAAGGAGCTTATATTCAAATAAGTGCATTCAAAGTTTTCATCATATTTTAAAATACCCAAACAGAAACATTAAAGTTATACTTTCAATTGGATTAAAAAATAATAATAATAATAAAACGTTTTACAAACAATTTCTGATGAGAAACTAATCGACTGTTACATAATCAGACATATCCACAGCACCCATGAGTAATGGATACTTTACAATAAGATATAACTGTACCTACACTGTTATCGTAGAAAGTTTAACTTGCACCTGCACTAACAGAAAAGCTCCTTGGATCAATAGTTACACTTTTTGTGCAGTTGTCAGTTTTGTATATACCAATCAATCTGTCTGCCAACTCGAACATGTTGTTCCTCAAACTGCATAAGCAGAAAATCTCATTTAAAAACAGATCAACTGACTATCATCGAGCAATCAAGAACATCCATTGCAGCTTGGTGGAGGATAATAAAGAATCACTTACCTTATAATAATGAATTGGGCATCCTTAGTACGATCCTTGATGTAGTGGCCCACTATCGAGACATTCTTAAAATCTGTACATGATATCATTGAAGACCATAACTTCATCTCTCCATTAATTTAGTAATTCACAGTAACTTTCAGAGATGATCTTGCTAAGCTATTTAAAATCATCTCACATCGTCAGAACATCACAATTGAAACTATATTTAATACAATGTTTCTAAGTCTCAAGAGAAGTGGCCAACAATACCAATGCCTAGCAAGAACTGCTGAACTAAAATATCAGAAATGTATATTCGAAGTATCACGATTGCACTTGTGTTTTTTAAGCCGATGCATATTCAAACTACCTGGGCGGGTAGTCTAATGGATATGAACTATAAATCTAATAGCATACACCAATAATATCCAAATAAGAATGAAGACCAAAGCATGAAAACGACGGAAGCTTCTAACTCACCTAAAGCAGCATCAATCTCATCCATAACATACAATGGAGTAGGTTTATAATGATGTAGTGCAAAGACCAGTGCCAATGAGCTTAAAGTCTGCAAAAATAAGTAGAAACAGGCATAACTGTACAGAAACAAATATCAAAACTCAAGACAAAATTTAGAAGTCTTCCGAACAACTCCTAAATCACTGGTTACAACTTACTATATTTCTTCACAGTTTTCATCAGAGACATATATATTCTAGCTATGAACATGTCGCTGGAAGAAAAAATACAAATTCATGCCCAAACTTAGTTACTGAAAACCACGCATAAGGTGCATTTTTACTCACTGCATCAATCAGCGATGTTGAGGACCTTTTATGGATATGTAATTTTAAAAGAGATAAATATAAACCAAAACTCAAAGACAGTTAATAGTTTACCTTTTCACCACCAGATAGATTAGCAATGTTTTTCCAGCTCTTTTTAGGAGGGCGTACACTGAAAACGACACCTTCGGCAAAGGGGTCCAACGAGTCAACAAGCTCCAATTCGGCATCACCCCCCAGAGTGATCATCTGCATATTGTATTCAACCACTCGAAATCATGATATGTAGATTATTCATAAAATTAGAACATGTTGGTAATGTGACAAAATCAGTGATGTCTTACTTGATACATTTCTTTCAATTTCAGTGAAATAGTATTGAAGCCTGCCATGAACTCATCCAGCCTAATGATCATGCAACATAAATATTAGATGTAGAAAATACAGATTCACTTGAATGTGAAGATACCCTTTATAAGCATTCTAGTCTAACAATTCCATGAAATATTACTGGACAGTTGGGATCCAGGATACAAAATCTTAAAAAGTGCCAATATGCAACCTTTGGAGATCTTCATTAAATTGAATTTCAGAAGCCCTTCCACCTATTTATTTCCATGCATTCAAATGACCTTTTCCCGTATATATAACCCCCTAATGGTACGAAATGAGCTTTGAATTTACAGAATCAATGTCTAATTTGATTATCAGGTTGATTCCATAATTGGAAGTCCATCTAATAATACCAACCTCTTCCCTGTCAATTTGAAAACATACTCACCGTTTCTTCCGTAGCTCATCGTGTTGTCTCTTGAGATCATCACGTTCTTGAGTTACAGTATTAAGTTCCTGAACACGTTCATTATATAAAGCAGCCTTGTTCCGGTACCTTGGAAATTGCAAGACTCTCAGTTGCAAATTGCAAAAAAATAATTTCAAATTTTGTTCATTATTGTTGTTAGTCTAAAATAAAAGATGGTAAAAGGGAGTACTCTTGGATTGCATCCAGACTTGGCTTCGATTCCTTAAGTTGAGCCTCAAACAATGCAACCTTTTCCAATGCTGTCTCTAGGCTACAAGGTTCAAGCAATTGCTCATTTCCTAGGGTTTCCTGGAGCAATGCAGGATCGATCCCTTCATTTCGAATTCTGCAAACAGACAAGTCAAAACAAAGACTATTGAAAATACCAAAAAATAAGAGCAAAATAAATAAAAAATAAAAAAACTTTTTAAGTTTAACCACAATTTCCAATATTGTGAAAGGAAATTGCACCTACTGCTCAATATGCTGTGCAAGTGCCTTATGGATTTCTTCTAACTTCTTTGTGTATCCCTTCGCTTTCATTTCCCAATCCTTCGTGATTTTCTTCATGTCTTCTAATTTGTATTGCGCATCAACCTATCAACTCAAGAAAATATGCACACGTATAAATGACGGAAACAAAAATGACAAAAGGCTTCCCATTCAAGGTATTTTAAGCATTTTTAAATTAACTAGTCATTGAAACAATTTGGATAACATACCTCCCCTGATCGCAGTTCTTCCATTATCTTCTTAAGTTCACTGAACTCTTTCTTAGTTTTCTCTACCTCTTCATTATGTTTGTCTAGTACCTGCAGTGACAAATCATTCAAGCTCCATAAACAATTGCAAAATTAACACAACTAGTATGGGTAAAGGCGAGATTAAAGGTTCTCCTAAAGTAGTACAATTTACTTATAATTCCAAGAAACATAAAAGAATGCACATCGAACTCTGAGAATTGAGAAATCGACGACTTTAATAGAAAATACACCTCTTGTGTTCTTTTATAATTTTCTTCCACCAAAACTGCTTTCTCTTCAGTATCTTTGAAATTGGCTGCCTTCTTCTCTTTCTCATCAGCAGCTTTCTCCTTTTCTTTTGTTCCCTCATCAATTGCCTTCTGTAATTTTTGGACTGTTTTCTTGCCCGTGGTAATCTGAACCTTACGACGATTTATTTCTGTATTTGACTTATCAATATCCTGTTTAATTACAACATGAGAACAGAAATGGTTGGCTTATTACACAAGATAATGAATGCTAAAGCCTAAACTGCATTTCCTGTAAGCGAATATATAATACAAACAAATACTTACACCCTGTAGTTTTGCTACTTTCTCTTTTTGTTTCTTTAATTTCTCTCCTCCTGCATTCTCTATTTTATTTTGAAGTTCACCAGCCTAACAAGAATTTACATGTGTTAGCTTTTCTCGAGAGAGAGAGAGAGAGACTTATATACATATATGATGAACCAAGGAGATTTAGAATAAAATGGATTTGAAAACACAGTATCAACCTTCTCTTTAAGCTTTTTAGAACCCTTTACAAGATGTGCAAGCTCCTTTTCTTCATCAACAATAATCTGATCAAGTTCTTTCAACCTTTCTAGCTCAATCTTTGATGGCTGTGCTGCAGATTTTAAAGAGTCAAGCTGCTTCTCAATGTCAGCATGCCTAGCACTCAATCCTTCTATCTGCAAACAGCACGCCAGATAAACCAACATAAGCACCATGATAAACAATTATTTGTTTCTGAATCTAGCATATGACAAGTACATCTTCAAGCCACGTGATAATAGATATATAAGAACAATTATATTTAGTCCCCAAACCTCCATTCGAGCCTTGGCTATTTCCAGCTCCAAATGTGACAGGGCCTTATCAGCTCCTTGATACTGCTTCACAGCACTACTTATCCTTTGCCGTATGATTTTCAATTGTTCAACCAAGTTTTCAAGTTCCTTTTCAGCATTTGCAATAGCTTCTCCAGAAACACTACAAGACCGGATGGACGTTCCCATCTTACCACCCTGGGGTTTCCCCCCACCACCACTCATTGTACCAGACTTCTCAAAAACCGCACCATCCAATGTTACCACGCGCCTAAATTCCTTGTCTGGACCATAGGCAATTCTTGTGGCCTAACAAAGCATAGGAAATCACGGAATGATTAGACTTTTCAAATTTATATCTCTGGAATACCCTCAAGATAAAAGGTTAAATAAATCAGTATAAGGACAGTAAGTATAATGGTTAAATGGCATCCAAATGCAACAAGACAAAAATGATGATTTCCCCACTAGAATGAGTGCTATTAAGCACAATATATTCATGCAAGCTTCTGTTCCATTTGAAAGACATTCATCGTATGAGCAGGGCATTCTTGAAATGACACCTCATGTTAGAGAAAAGCTTGCAGGTGGAAACATTCCAAATAAAAAATGTTCGTATAAATTACCTGGTTGAGATCTTTTGCTACAACAGTATTTCCAAGTGCAGCAAAGAATGCTAACTTAAGACGCTCTTCCTGAACAGTAATTAAATCAAATAAGCGCTGAACTCCTTCTGGTGTTTTAACTTTCTCCTTCAATCTTGGTAGATAGTTTTCTTGCTTCTCCTGAATAATAAACACAAAACAAAATCTCAAGCTTGTCACAATCCAGCCAATCAATTTAGAATTAAAACTAAAGATTGAGATTTAACCACATCTGAACCCTGCATAAGCCATATCAACATTCAGTGCCCTAGGACAATCTCCAACACAAGTTTCACCTTAAATCTAGGAAAAAAACAAATTGTAAACCATTTCTGTAAAAGTAATCGACTTGCAATTTCAATAAGAATATTGTTCAACGGGAAACCTACACCATAAGCATATAGTTAGACAGCACTTCTAGTTCTCTCTCCTGAAATACAGGATAACTTTTCTGATTTAGAATAACAGTCAACGGCAGAGATAACATGAAAGTGACTCCATATCAACAATATTTTAGTCGACGGCCTTATGGTTTCAGACCACAGCATTTTAGGGATTTCAACTCTTCAGATAATGAATATGGTTGGATAACCTGCAAAATGAGCATCATGCCAGATATTTATCTTCCCAGGTCTTCCGAAAGTTAGGAATATGTATTTGCTTCCTCAACATAGCATAGTTACAAAGTGTGAGACGTACAGTGCAAATTGTAAAAACCAATTAAATAAAAATAAAAACTAATAACTAAAAAACAGATAGGGAATAGATCAGAACATCTTTGGTATAGAAAATTATATGAAGATAGAAAAATTAGAGAATAATATCCATGAATATTATATATATGTACTTACTTTCAGTTTCAAATTTGAATTCAAATTTCATTAGATATCAATACAGAGTACAATCCCTGACCATTATATATTCGTATTTTAAACTTTTATAATTTCAAATGTCTCCCGGTTCATCAGGTAGTACTCAATTAGAAGAAGTCTGTTCTCCAATAATAGATATGGTGGTTGTGAAAATTTCTGAATCTACACATCAGAAACCCCTACTGCATTTACTGGTTTATCATCTCCTACTTGTTCTTTGCATTTAACAACTTATTTAATTACATAAACATCGATAAAAAACACTATTGCAGCCTACACATATATACAGATCATGAACTGAAATAAACTGAGACAATCACAGAAAGGAGACCGTTATTTTTGGAAAATTGTCCCCGGAAAAACCCAATTCGGGAAAATCGGTGCAGCATATAGAGGGTTTGTATTAATTAAACAGATTCTTGAATACAACTAGGGTGCCAAATGCAGCTCCCCCAACAGAGAATAACCTTGGCAAAAGTACCTATATCTGGAGACAGATACTTTGGCAAATCCAGCAACTGGATGATCAAACCTCACAGATGACATTGTTGTCCCCAGTGCTGGTCAGCGATGGCTGCTCCAAGGTCTGCACTGGGACTGCGTCACCTCCTCTAGGAGCTGTGTCACCCTCTCAGTGAGCCTCCCTTGCTCAGAAAGTTGATATGCTGAATTGCTTTCTCTCTGCCCCAAAGAAAAACCCTAGCGCTGCCTCTAAGGCCCTGCGTCAACCCCTCTAGCTTCTGCATCCCTTATGTCAGCTCCTCTGGCCTTTGCATCACCCTCTCTGGAGCTGTGTTGTCTCTCCTGGTGCTGCTCTACCTCTATGCTATGTATTCCCTGGCCTTGGACTGAAGTCCCTCTGACGAACTGCAGATCACTTAGCTCGACTTTCTCAGCAAACCATGCCCCAAAAAAATCGAACTCTTTGATCTCTTCGGTGTATCTCCAACTGACCCTCAAGCCTCCTCTTATACTTTTCCTGTTGATGAACCAACGGTCGTGATCTAATCTCTAATCAACGGTTAAGATTAGAACTGGCTTGATCCTCGTCACTTAGAACCTTCTCACCCATATTTTTATTAATACACATTAATATTTTTACTTTCCTAAGTTTAGACTTAGGAACCCATTAAAAATATTAATTATTTTAATAACTCCTCATCTGGATGGAATTTCTCCAAATGATTTATGGGTTCAAGAGATCTCATGTGTTCTAGCCCCTCCACAAAATTTCGGAGCTAGAGCACATCTGATGCTACCCAAAATCAACACTCCCTCTTAGCGAGGAATGTGCTCTAACACTTCAGCATAGAAGCATTACACTGATCTATTGCATCGGTCCTCTGTGCTGCTGATGCTCGGACAGCTGCACTTCATCCACTGAACCGCTGCTTCTTGTACTACTACCCATGACTCTGCCACTATCATTGCTACATCTGTACTGCAACTCCCTCTCAAAAATGTTGCCTCATGTTGCCCATAGCACTACCACTGCTAACTGCAACACTGCAACTCAGTTGCTGAGAAGTAAGCAACTGAAACTTCACCCAAAAACTGACATCCTAGTCAGTATGGATGCCTCGTGATCCTAAAGCTACCTCTGTTGCTAATCTGTACTGAATGATCCAAAAGGATATCGTCAGATCAAATGCACAGGTTCAGTTCATCGTCAGCATCTTTCTGTCTTCATTAGTAATGTGTGGGTCAGTGATGTGGTCATTGGGTTTGATGTCACATAGTGACAATTTGTTGTAAAAGGGTTTTGGGTAACATGATGTTTCAAGTCATGGAAAACTTGTATTCAAACATTATATTAAAAACAAAAAGACCTAAGGTGGACACCTAAGTCTATAAACCTAAACCCTAACCTCATTCATAAACCCATGTATCAAACATACATTATAATACATTAACAAATCTTATTCCTATGTTATCAACCCTCGGTCTATGTATTAAAACATTGCAAAAACATTATAAAATACCACCCACAGACTTAACCGTAGCGAAACCGCGCAAGAGAAGACTGTGGGGGTAGTAGTCATGTGAGCAGGCAAATGTTAAGTTAATTGGACAGATTTCACCGAAGACCACAGCAGCTACCGTGGCGGGCTGTAACCATGTGAACAGGCAAAGTGTTAACCGGGCAGAGTTCAAACCGCAGCAGCTATTGTGGTAGGTGGTGACATGTGAACGAAAGGGCAATAACCGCACAGTTATTGTAACTGCAGCAACTAAACCATGCATCATGAACGAAACTATCAGGCGGGAAATGTGCCATGTGACCAGCGTTTGTTACCGCGTCGTTAGGGATATCCACTAGGTGTTCGACAGCGGTTAGACCCTACTGTTCACATGCTAATAGTTAAACTACTCCGTGCTTTATCCTACCGCCAGCAGTTCGGTGATAATCCAAAGTCCAATTTGGTTTTGTTGTTACAGTTTGTTTTAAAATTAATTGAAAGAACATGTATGTTATCCCTAGGTGGCAAACAGTGACAAGATCGAGGACATGTGAACATAATTGCAGCGCCTATTTTCAGTGTTCATGCCAATCTTGGCTGGGAAGACTGAGGACATATCTGCAACCCTTTAAAAGCACCTTTCTTGTTCATGAAGAGGGAGGAGTGATTTTTGAGTTTTGTATGCAGATTCTGGAGAATATAGGATATTTTCTTTTTCAGTGTAACAAGAGCATCGGGAGTTGGAATTGGGAACCATGACAGGCGTGGGAAAGCTGGTTCAGAGAGCTTTCGTATGACAGTGACCAGAAGTGCTTGCGTGCACATTCAGTTTGGTCATTTTTTTGTGTATTCGACCTCCTTGGTTTCAATCCTAATAAAGTGGTCGCCCATCTTGAAAGCGGACCCAGAGACGTAGTCCATCAGGGACGAACTCCGTAATCAATCTTACAGTTTGGTATCGCTGTGTATTTGTTGTTTTCACTTCTGTTTTGCATCTTACTTATGTTTTATCAGCTGTTGTAAAGTCTTTCTACTCAAGTAGTTCTCACGGTTTCAACACCTTAAGTTAACATTCAATTCATTGTTGGCATAATCAATTTTACTTTAGTTTTAACATATGATCATTTCAGATCATATAATTTGGTATCAAAGCTGGTTGTGTTTGTATAATTTTTTAGTGAATGTTAACCAGGTCAAAGTCGCAACATGGAGAAGAAAGCCTCAAGCAGATTGATCCAGAGAATGGAAAGCGAAGAGTTGTTCATAAGTCGACCAAGAAGGGATTTGATGCAGGTGAAAATCCAGAAGCTAAGATGAGCGATCAACAGTTTCAGCAAGCATTCTTGACTATGCAGCAGGTGTTGGGAGAACTTTACAAAGATAAGAAGGCAAGAGATGCAACTTCTTCTTCAAATACATCAAAGAAGAACAAAGGTAAAGGCAACGTTGATAAACCTCCATCATCTCCATCATCATCATCTTCTTCTTCTACTTCCAGTGCAGAATCTGAAATAGAAAAGAAACCTAAGAAAAACTCTATTTTGAAACTTGATGTAAAATTTGAATTACCTATTTATGATGGTGAAATGAATCCTGAAAAGTTAGATAATTGGATTAAGCAGTTAGAAGTGTATTGTCGTATTCAGAACATGTCTGACGATAGAACGAAAATTCAGTTAGTGTTAAGTTTAGGTATGTTCTATGCTTAGAGCAATTTATTTCAATTTTCACAGTTAGCTCAATATTTTTTCTAGATTAGCAATCACATCAACATTAAAGTAAACTACAGATAGAACATAAACATAAATCGCAGAAGACAAGCCAAGACAAGAGGACACAAGATGTGGCGCTAGCCAGGGACAAACCCCAATGTGGGGAAACCCTTGATCAGTTCTTCTTATATGTTCTTCAATAGTTCAATAGAGAGAGAGAGATAGTACATTTACAACAAAAGTCAACACTTTGACTTATCTAGATAAGTGCATAGATCATCTCTAAGAAGATGATACATGAGATCAGTTGAAGACATGCTGCTTCAATTAATTCTCCAAGGTGACTCCTTCACCTATCATCGTGCTGCATCTCGTCATCATGTTGCACCTCAACATGCTACACCATGCTGCACCATGTGAATCTCAACTTTATCAGACAACTATCAATCCTCTCATACTATGCCCGACGTGTTTTGCTTCAAGCCATAGAGGGATTTCTTCCACCTGTATACATGAGATTCCCGATCATGAATCTCAAACTCCTCAGGTTGTTCCAAACTTGTGGACTTGCTACATGAGGGGAATGGTCCCCTTGTGAAATTTTCCTTGCGTACATCTAAGACATGTACCTTCATGCTCCTTTTGAATTTAGGCATCCCTATTGTCATCTTTTTGTCGATGAATGCCACCATGAAACCTTTAACTTCCATTGCCGAAATGGACACTAGGTTCTTCTAGCGATCAGGTACATAAAAGAGATTTTGTAAATGAATCGAGTTACCCTCATTCAATTAAGGAGTAACATCCTACACCCTTTTCGGAATAGGTGGCATTGGCTCCAAGTATAATCCCACGATTGTTTACATCTCTACCAGATTCGAGAGAGCACCCTTCTATACGAGGAGGTGCCTTGAAGCACTACAATCAATAAGCCAAATTCCCAAAGAATCTAAAGGAGAGGGCCAATACAAGATAACGCTTCTTTATCTTATCAAAAATAACATTTGATTCTTCATACCTCAAGTTCCTTGCTTTCATTGAAGAGTCAATTGTATCCTTGATGGCCTGCATTATCTGTCATTTCTCTGATCATTGAAGATGTCCTTGGACCTTGCCAGTCGGACACTCCTTGACATAATGGCCGAACTGCCTTTCGTTCCATCCTTAGATCCAGACTTCCCATAGAATTGAGCTTTAGGTAGGCCATCAGAAGCTTCCGTTGCGCCACTCTGATAATATGCTTTGCTTCGACTTCACTCTCAGTGAATTTGAAGAGGGATGAGGAACCCATTGATCCTTTTGTCCTTTCCCAACTATCTTCGATGAGTGCTCTTTCACTCTTGCTTGGGCCTTGTCTTCACCTTTGCTCTGATACCATGTTATTTTTAGGTATGTTCTATGCTTAGAGCAATTTATTTCAATTTTCACAGTTAGCTCAATATCTTTTCCAGATAAGCAATCACATCAGCATTCAAGTAAACTGTAGATAGAACATAAACATAAATTGCAGAAGACAAGCCAAGACAAGTGGACACAAGATGTGGCACTAGCCAGGGACAAACCCCAATGTGGGGAACCCTTGATCAATTCTTCATATATGTTCTTCAAGTTCAACAGCGAGAGAGAGAGAGAGAGAGAGAGAGTGCATTTACAACAGAAGTCAACACTATGACTTATCTAGATAAGAGCATAGATCATCTTTAAGAAGATGATACATGAGATCAGTTGAAGACATGCTGCTTCAATTGATTCTCCAAGGTGACTCCTTCACCTATCATCGTGCTGCATCTCGTCATCATGTTGCACCTCAACATGCTACACCATGTTGCACCCATCATCACAATGTTGCATCTTATCATGCTTCATCAATCACGACAGTACCCATCACTGTACTGCATCATGTACCCTCATGTGCCATTGCTGCACCTTGTTTTGCAACCATGTGCTTGTTGTACCTTGCATACCATACTGCTGCCCAAATGCTATTGCAGCATCATGTCTTGTTGCTGTCCCAATTGCTATTGCAGCATTGTCTTGATGTTGTCCCAATGCTTACTGTTGTCCATGTGCCTTTGCTGCCATGTCACAGTCGTCTCATGTATCTATACAGCACTATGTACCTTGTTGTCCCATATGTTAGCACTATTGTACTAGTTGCCTTGTAGTCCCATGCATCTAACTATCAGTCCACAAATAACCCTCAATTCGCTGCATACTTCTGCTGATTTCTGCCTAGGGTTCTATGCATGTACTTGACTGGTTAGGGCACACCAAAAAGCCTAACGTATAGGGAGAATACCCATGTTTCCCTCGTTGTCCTTAGAGATGACTGCAGCCTAGTTAGGAGGTCCTTTCTCTCCCAACAGTTGTTGTAATAGTCCCTTACTATGTCCCTATAAACAGAGCTATACACCCCAATATCATGAATAAAACAATCATGAAACTCACCACTAGTTTGCAGCCTAGTTTGCACGATACGACTGCTCCAATGTGTCACCTCAAGCCATCCTTCTTGCCTCATTCAATGACTAAGAGCTGCAACTCTTCTTCTCTAAAATCCACACCCAAAACAGTCCACAAACTCGGACCTGCCTCAGCCTTCCTTGCTCCAAATTCGCACTATATTTCAAACCTTAGGATTGCATTAGGGCATCCAGCGTTAGGGCTGCTTTAGGTTTGTGTTAGGGCAACCTTTAGGTCTGCGTCTAGGGTAGCCTTCCATGTGTGTCTAGGGCATCCTTCTATCTGCATCTAGGGAAGCCTTCAATGTGTGTCTAGGGCAGCCTTCCATCTACGTCTAGGGCAACCTTCCATGTGTGTCTAGGGTAGCCTCTCTTCCTCCAACGTCTAGGGCTTCCACTCCTAGATTTCTCTTCCACTAAAACCCAAGACAAGTGTAGAGAAATCAAGATAGAAGTGTGTGTGAAATGACTCTCAAGTCATCTCCTTTCATACTAAAACGTTGAATACATGTGGCGTTTATTTGGTTGCTCGCTGACCTTGACGAATTGTCTTATAACACAAATAAATTCACAACTCCATTAATACTTATCCGAATCGAATGATCTTTAGATCAATCCGACACCTCTTGATGAGAGGGATCCAAGAAAAATATCAGCTGCCATAAATAAGATGACCCACATGGAGTTTGGCCTTAGTTTCCAATTTTAACACTCCCTCTCAACTAAGGAGTACTCCATCAACTAATACATATGTTCGATTGTACTATCTCTACCATCAGTGCCTTGCACTGCTCTACTGAATCATGAAGAAAAAGAATTGATCGAGAATGTCTCATACCATTCTCTACTAACCCGAAGTCAATTCCATATGAAGAGAGTGTGTCATATCACTCTTACTGACTTGAAGCCAGTTTTATTGATCCTAGATCAATATCACAACAGTGTCTCAAACCATTGATACTGATCTCAGATTAGTTTAATTGATCCCAGATCAATGGAGGTCATCCTAGCATAGGGAGTACGGTAGATATAACGATGCGTCCATCGATAGTACTACTATGGTCCCTAATCCTATTTCCCTGCTCAATGATTAGATGAGAGGTACTTCCCATGAGTCCCAGACTGCATGGGTAGGATGCCTCGACAGGAGAACTAATCATCTTGTCCACAGGAGAACGAATCATCCTACCCCGCAGTCGCCACGAGAGAACTAATCATCCCAGCCCACAGGAGAACTAATCATCCTGTTTCACACTTGCCACAGGAGAACTAATCATCCCGACCCATAGGAGAACTAACCATCCTGTTCCACAGTTGCCACGAGAGAACTAATCATCCCGGCCCATAGGATAACTAATCATCCTGTTCCACAGTTGCCACTGGAGAACTAATCATCCCGGACCACAGGAGAACTAATCATCTTATTCCACAGTTGCCACGAGGTATCACATGGGAAGGTTGAACCTATCATCCTCTACATAGCGCACCACTAGGGGAGGGTGAGTCGCCCTGTGGTTGTATGTTGCTCCAGTAAGTACCCCAAGCCCCCCAGAGCTCTCAGAGCTCAATGCATGCAACATGCAGGACCCTTATAAGAAGGTCTCTCAACGACTCCAAGTTGTTCAAGAAAGTCACAGATTTGACCTTTCCCCAGGGCTTTGACAAAATGTCTGCGACCTGTACATCAGTCTCAATGCGATGGAGCCTCATCACTCATTGACTTACCATATCCTAGATAAGGCGGTATCTAATGTCTATCTGCTGGTGAAATCATTGAATACAAGATTCCTCAATAATCGAATCCCTCCTCTAGTTGTCACAGAGAATCACAGTGGTATTCATCATGTGTACAAACAACTCACTTAAGAGCTTCTGCAGCCAAGTAGCGTCACATGAGATCATACTCGTAGCTATGTATTCGGTCTCGACAATGCATATAGCAATCGAATTTTGCTTCCTGCTCATCCATGATATCGAAGTAGAATCCAAAGAGAACCAGCACTGAGAAGTGCTCTAGTGATCCTCCACACTGCCTGCCCAGTGAGCAATTGAATAATCATGCAATTTCATATTTCCAGCAGTGTATCTCAATCCATGAGAGATTGTGCCCTGAATATATCTCAGAAGATTCTTGGTACCAATCCAGTGAGGCTCAACCAAATATGAGCTCACCATGCTAATTACAAAAGATATATCCGGATGGAAGTTCACCAAAAACATCAATGCAAATGTGTTTATGAAACTCAGAGGCATTTCCCAAATCCTGTTCGTCATCACCACCATATAACTTCTGAAAGTTAAGATCCTTGAGGTAGTCACTAGCTTGTAGTTTACCATTCCACATTTGGAATCCCACTCCCTCTTACTTCTACAAATGAGAGGGTATGCACCTGTAAGAAATAGGTCGTCCTTAGAAGGTGCCGGTATGAGAGGTCTATCATCCACAACCTTCGAGCAATGGTTTGGATCGATTTCACTCCTAGTGAATCTCAACTTCATCAGACAACTATCAATCCTCTCATACTATGCCCGACGTGTTTTGCTTCAAGCCATAGAGGGTTTTCTTCCACCTGTATACATGAGATTCCCGATCATGAATCTCAAACTCCTCGGGTTGTTCCAAACTTGTGAACTTGTTACATGAAGGGAATGGTCCCCTTGTGAGATTTTCCTTGGGTACATCTCAGAGATGTACCTTCACGCTCCTTTTGAATTTAGGCATCCCTGTCGTCATCTTTCCATCGATGAATGCCACCCTGAAACTTTTGACTTCCATTGCTGAAATGGACACCAGGTTCTTCTTGCGATCAGGGACATAAAATCGAGTTATCCTCATTCAATTGGGGAGTAACATCCTACACCCTTTTCGGATAGGTGGCATCGGCTCCAAGTATAATCCCACAATTGTTTCCATCTCTACCATATTCGAGAGATCACCCTTCTATCCGATGAGGTGCCTTGAAGCAGTAGAATCAATAAGCCAGATTCCCAGAGAATCTGAAGGAGAGGGCCAATACAAGATAACACTTCTTTATCTTATCAGAAACAACATTTGATTCTTCATACCTAAGGTTCCTTGCTTTCATTGAAGAGTCGGTTGTATCCTTGATGACCTGCATTACCTGTCATTTCTCTGATCATTGAAGATGTCCCTGGAATGATTGTTATCATCATCAACTGATGTGTCATTGCCAGTCGAACACTCCTTCACATAATGGCTGAACTGCCTTTCCTTCCATTGTTAGATCCAGACTTCCCATAGAAGTGAGCTTTAGGTAGACCATCAGAAGAATCCATTGTGCCACTCTGATAATATGCTCTGCTCCGTTTTCACCCTAGGTGAATTTGAAGAGGGATGAGAAACCCATTGATCCTTTTGTCCTTTCCCAACTGTCTTCGATGATTGCTCTTTCACTCTTGCTTGGGCTTTGTCTTCACCTCAGCTCTGGTACCATGTTAAGTTTAGGTATGTTCAATGCTTAGAGCAATTTATTTCAATTTTCACAGTTAGCTCAATAGCTTTTCTAGATTAGCAATCACATCAGCATTAAAGTAAACTGCAGATAGAACATAAACATAAATCGTAGAAGACAAGCCAAGACAAGAGGACACAAGA
Organism: Pinus taeda; assembly: GCA_000404065.3. Taxonomy (NCBI): domain Eukaryota; kingdom Viridiplantae; phylum Streptophyta; class Pinopsida; order Pinales; family Pinaceae; genus Pinus; species Pinus taeda. The sequence goes on from APFE031218402.1 coordinate 27,572, forward strand.
TGTGGCGCTAGCTAGGGACAAACGCCATGTGGGGAAACCCTTGATCAATTCTTCTTATATGTTCTTCAATAGTTCAACAGAGAGAGAAAGAGAGATAGTACATTTACAACATAAGTCAACAATTTGACTTATTTAGATAAAGGCATAGATCATCTCCAAGAAGATGATACATGAGATCAATTGAAGACATGTTGCTTCAACTGATTCTCCAAGGTGAATCCTTCACCTATCATCGTGTTGCATTTCGTTATCATGATGCACCTCACCGTGCTACACCATGCTGCACCCATCATCACAATGTTGCATCTTATCATGCTTCATCAATCACAACAGTACCCATCATTGTACTGCATCATGTACCTTCATGTGCCATTGTTGCACCTTGTTTTGCCACCATGTGCTTGTTGCACCTTGCTTACCATACTGCTATCCCAATTGCTATTTGCAACGCCATGTCTTGTTGTTGTCCCAATTGCTATTGCAGCCATGTCTTGCTGTTGTCCCAATGCTTACTATTGTCCATGTGCCTTTGCTGCCATGTCATAGCTCTCCCATGTATCTATACAACACTATGTACCTTGTTGTCCCATATATCTTGACAGTACTATGTACCTTATTGTCCCATATATCTTGAAAGCACTATGTACCTTGCTGTCCAATATATCTTGACAACACTATGTACTTTGTTGTCCCATATATTAGCATTGTTGTACTAGTTGCCTTGCTGTCCCATGCATCTAACTATCAATCCACAAACAACCCTCAATTCGCTACATGCTACTGCTGATTTATGCCTAGGGTTTTGTGCATGTACTTGACTGGTTAGGGCACACCAACAAGCCTAACGTATAAGGACAATACCCTTGTTTGCCTCGCTGTCCTTAAAGATGACTGCGGCCTAGTTAGGAGGTCCTTTCTCTCCCAATAGCTGTTGTAATAGTCCCTTATTGCGTCCCTACAAATAGAGATGTACAACCCAATATCATGAATAAAACAATCATGAAACTCACCACTATTCTGTAGCCTGATTTGCATAGTAAGATTACTCCAATGTGTCACCTAAAGCCATCCTTCTTGCCTCATGCAATGACTAAAAGCTGCAGCTCTTCTTCTCTAAAATCCACACCCAAAACAGTCCACAAACTTGGACCTGCCTCAGCCTTCCTTGCTCCAAATTCGCACTATATTTCAGACCTTAGGATTGCATTAGGGCTGCTTTAGGTCTTCGTTAGGGCAGCCTTTAGGTCTACGTTAGGGCAGCCTTCCATCTGCGTCTAGGGCAACCTTCCATGTGTGTCTAGGGCAGCCTTCCATCTGCGTCTAGGGTAGCCTTCCATGTGTGTCTAGGGCAGCCTTCCATCTGCGTCTAGAAAAACCTTCCATGTGTGTCTAGGGCAGCTTTCCATCTGCATCTAGGGCAGCCTTCCATGTGTGTCTAGGGCAACCTTCCATCTGCATCTAGGGAAACCTTCCATGTGTGTCTAGTGCAACCTCTCTTCCTCCAACGTCTAGGGCTTCCACTCATAGATTTCTCTTCCACTAAAACCCAAGACAAGTGGAGAGAAATCAAGATAGAAGTGTGTGTGAAATGACTCATATGTCATCTTCTTTTATACTAAAATGTTGAGCACATGTGGGGTTTATTTGGTTGCTGGCCGACCTTGACGAATTGTCTTATAACACAAATAAATTCATAACTCCATGAATATTTATCAGAATCGGGTGATCTCTAGATCAATCCTACACCTCTCGATGAGAGGGATCCAAGAAAAATATCAGCTGCCATAAATAAGATGACCCGCATGGAGTTTGGCCTTAGTTGCCAATTTTAGCAATTAGCTACACTTAGAATGGGGGGAACAACTTTAAATTGGTGGAAATGCAAAACTCAAATAGATGTAAAGCAAAAAGGAAAAGTCATCTCTTCATGGTCTAAGTTTTTAGAAGCTCTTAGGAAACAATTCTATCGTTTGGGATACATGTAGCAAGTTGTTATTGATTGGTAGCATTTGAGGCAAGGTAAAGGACAGAGTGTTCAAGAATTCAAAAAGAAAGCATTGGCACTTGGTATTTCATTGGATACACGTGAAACTTTATTAAAATACATCGACAATTTATATTCATATTTACAACATATTTTATTGATGTTTAATCCTGATGATTTTGATGAGGTGTGTGTTCAAGCCATACATGTTGAATCACGGGGCAAATCTTTCAAGTTTTCACATAAACCATCCAGGGAATTGGAAATCAAGGATTCCAAAGACAACAAGAAGAAGGGAAATCTGCAGGGAAAGAGATCAACGACAACTCAGAAGGAAGTTGAAAGGCCTACTTTTACTCATTGCTAGAGGATCGGACATGATGAGTCAAAATGTTTGAAACTTCTCTCAAAACTCAAACCAAAGAAGTTCCAAAAGAAGAGAGGTGAAAAGAAGGCCAATACAACAATCCAACAAGATTTGGGCTCCGACTCAGGTGATGAAGGTAACATAACCGCAATGGTTTCAACAGGTAAAACTTCTGATACTAGTTCAAGATCTAACACTTCTATGCCTTCTTCAAACCGAAATCATCTAAATGAGGATAAAAGGGTTGAACTATTTCACATAAGGATAACTTCTAAGCACACAAAGATAGATACATTATTTGACAGCGGATCACAGGCAAATTTAATATCTTAAGATTTAGTTAAGAAATTGGGTTTGTAGACACATAATCATCCAAGACCATACCCTCTAGGTTGGCTGAATAAAGAGGCTCAGATTAATGTCGCAAAGCAGTGTCGATTAAAATTTGCCATAACAAATAACTACACTGATGAAGTAGATTTAGATGTGATTCCAGCAGATATATGTGGAGTAGTGCTAGGAAGTCCTTATCTCTATGATCATGATGCAGTGTTTTATAGGAAAGAGCATAAATATCATCTTAAGAAAGATGGGATTGAATTTATTGTCAAGGCACATAAACTTAAAACACACTTGGATTTAGTTTTAGTTAATCAGATGAAGAGATTAATAAGTTCAAGTAAGAAATATGTACTTATGGTTGTGAAAGAACAACATATTGATCGACTGAATGTTTTTTCAGGGTGTGAATCTCAGTTCAAAGATAGATTGGTTAAAGTGGTAGATTCTTTTCAAAATCGATTTAAGGAACCAAAAAAATCTTCCTCCTAAAAGAGAAATACAACATGAAATACAATTAATGTTACATGCCCCTCTTCCTAATATTGGAATGTATCACCTATCAGTTATAGAGAACGAAGAAATAAAGAAACAAATACAAGAATTGGTTGAAAAAGGTTTTATTCGACCTAGTTCATCTCCATGTGGCTCACCCATAATTTTGGTTCCTAAGAAAGACGAGACATGGAGAATGTGTGTCGATTTCAGGGCCTTAAACAAGATAACAATTAAAAACATGTATCCTCTTCCCAGGATAGATGATTTACTTGATCAACTTAAAAATGTTGTCTATTTCACTAAGTTAGATTTAAGAAGTAGTTATCATCAAATCCGCATAACAGAAAATGACATTTGGAAGACTGCATTCAAAACTAGACAAGGACTATTTGAATGGTTGGTAATGCCTTTTGGTTTGTGTAATGCACCAACAACTTTCATGCAGGTTATGAATGATGTTTCCCGCCCATACATTAATAAATTTGTCATAATCTACTTAGATGAGATTTTGATTTTCAGTTCCAGTATAGAAGAACATGTTAAGTAGGTTTTCGAAGTAATGCACAAAGAAAAGTTGTAGCTTAAACTTTCCAAATGTGAGTTTGGGAAAACTTCACTAAATTATCTTGGTTAGATAGTTGAAGGTGGAAGTTTAAAAATAGACCCAACTAAAATCGATGTGATTATTAAGTGGCCAAGACCACAGAATGGCACTAAAGTTAGAAGTTTTTTAGGTGCAATTCAATATGTAGAAAATTTATTGCTCAGTTTTCTTTGATTACTTCACCATTACATGCTTTAACAGGTTCTAAAGTTCCCTTTCAGTGGGTAGGTAAACAACAAAAATCTTTTGATACACTTAAGCAGAAAATAGTCACAACACCAATCTTAGCATTAGTAGATATTCAAAAGCCATTTGAAATTGAAACAGATGCTAGTGGTTATGCAATGGGTGCAGTCTTACTTCAGAAAGGGAAACCAATTTGTTTTCATTCAGAAAATTTTTCTAAGGCAGTAATGAATTATCCAACATATGATAAAGAACTATTTGCTCTGGTTGAAAGTGTTAAGAAGTGGAAACATTATTTAATGGGTGAGGAAACAATGATTCGCACAACTCATCAGCCGCTTCAGTACCTACAGTCTCAAACTAAGTTGCAACAATCTCGTCATTACAGATGAATGGGATTTCTTCAGCAATTTCACTTAGTAATTAAGTACAAGAAAGGTGTCACAAACAAAGTAGCTGGTATGTTACCTAGACCATCTTTGAATGCTTCAGTAGTACTGCATAGTAGTACTTTAAAGCATGAAAGTTATATAGAACAATATAGTACGGATGTTGATTTCAAAAATATTTATGAATCGCTAACTCATGGTGCTCAGGTGGAAGAAATCAATTATCATGTTCATGAAAGGTTGTTATATCATCTGGGTAAATTATGCATACCACAGACAAAAAGAGCGCATGTTGTCTGGGAAGCACATTCTTCTCGCATTTCAGGACATTGTGGAGTAAGCAAAATAATGGCACAAGTTCAAAGGTATTGTTACTGGTCTCGTATGTATGAAACTGTTGCTAAATACATTAAAGGATGTGTGATGTGTTCGACCAACAACCTAGGCAATCGAAAGATTGGTTTATACATGCCACTTCCAGTTCCTTTGCGACCATGGGACAGTATTTCCATGGATTTTGTTGGAGGACTTCCTATGTCCAGGAGAGGGCATGATTACCTATATGTTGTGGTTGACAGATTCAGCAAGATGTGTATTCTTGTTCCATTCAAAAAGCAAGTGACAACTGAACAGACTGCAAAAATGTTCTTCGATCAGGTATGGGTTCATTTTGGGTTACCTACTTCCATTATTTCTTATCAAGACACTCGTTTTGGTCCACTTTATGGGAAAACATGGACACAAAGCTAAAGAAGAGCACAACTTTTCATCCACAAACCGACGGACAAACTGAAGTGGTGAATAGGACAGTCATACATATTCTCCGAGGGTGTTGCAGTAAACATCCTAAATTGTGGGATGAATCTTTATCTTATGTGCAGCATGCTTACAACCGAGCCTTACATTCATCAACTAATCGATCGCCATTTGAAACATGTTTTGGGTATGTACCGAAGTCACCAATGAATTTCATATTTGGTGAAGAGGATAAACTGGGTGAACATGATGATGCGAACAAAGCAGTTAAGTTCATTCAACGGATACAACAGATACATGCAGCATTGCAGGATCAATTAGAGAAGAGTCATGCCAAGTATAAAATGCGCCATGACAAGCATCGAGTCGATCATCATTTTCAGGTCAGCGATCAGGTATGGTTGTATATCAATAAAGACAAGTTGAAAGGAGAAGGTAAAAAACTGAAACCTATCAGGTATGGCCCTTTCAAGATTATGGAAAAGATTGGAAATAATGCATTTCGATTAAATTTACCTCCTTACATGCGAATTTACTCAATTGTAAATGTGGGAATTCTGAAATTGTATGAACCTTTGATGATCATGGATCCCGAGGAAGATACACAGATTCCGACTATTAATGATTTGGCACTTAAGTATGTGAATGAGTTGCAGGAAGATATCATCTTGGACAGGAAGATTCAATCTTCGAGGCGTGGAGATGTTGAATATCTTTGAATAGGACTCAAGGGCATGAATCCGAGCAAGGCAAGGTGGATGGAAGTCGTAAAAGTGAGGGCACTATACCCTCACCTAATATCTGCTTGAAATCAAACTTTTGTGGTCCAAAAGCTTTCAAGTGGAGAGGATTGATCCAGGAGGATCTCGTTAGATCAGTTGCACAGGTTCAGTTCATCGTCAGGATCGTTTTGTCGTCATCAATAATGTGTGGGTCAGTGATGTGGTCGTTGGGTTTGATGTCACATAGTGACAATTTGTTGTAAAAGGGTTTTGGGTAACATCATGTTTCATGTCATCGTAAACTTATATTCAAACATTATATTAAAAACAAAAAGACCTAAGGTGGACACCTAAGTCTATAAACCTAAACCCTAACCTCATTCCTAAACCCATGTATCAAACATACATTACAATACATTAACAAACCTTATCCCTATGTTATCAACCCCCAGCCTATGTATTAAAACATTGCAAAAACATTATAAAATACCACCCACAATCTTAACCACAGCGAAACCACGTGGGAGAAGACCGCGGGGGTATAGTCATGTGAGCAGGCAAATGTTAAGTTAACCAGTCGGAGTTCACCGTAGACCACAGGAGCGGCCGTGGCGGGGTGTAACCATGTGAACAGGCAAAGTGTTAATCAGGCGGAGTTCAGACCTCAGCAACTACCATGGTCGGTGGTGACATGTGAACGAAAGGGCAATAACCGCACAATTATTGTAACTGCAGCAACTAAACGGCGCATCAGGAACGAAACTATCAGGCGGGCAATGTGCCATGTGAGCAACGTTTGTTACCGCATCGTTAGGGATAGCCACCAGGTGTCCAACAACGATTAGACCCTACTGTTCACATGCTAACAGTTAAACTACTCTGCGCTTTATCCTGACCACCAGTAGTTCGGTGATAATCCAAAGTCCGGTTTGGGTTTGTTGTTACAGTTTGTTTTAAAATTAATTGAAAGAGCATGTATGTTATCACTAGGTGGCAAACAATGACAAGATCGAGGACATGAGAACATAATTGCAACTCCTATTTTCAGTGTTCATGCCAATCTTGGCTGGGAAGACCTTAGATGTATTTGCAACCCTTTAAAAGCACTTTTTTTGTTCATGAAGAGGGAGGAGTGATTTTTGAGTTTTTTATGCAGATTCTAGAGGATATAGGTTGTTTTGTTTTCAGTCTAACAGGAGCATCGGGAGTCAGAATTGGGAACCGTGACAAGCATTGGAAAGCTGGTTCAGAGAGCTTTCTTATGACAGTGACCAGAAGTGCCTGCGTGCACATTCAGTTTGGTCAATATTTTGTGTAATCGACCTCCTCAGTTTCAATCCTAATAAAGCAGTCGCCCATCTTGAAAGCGGACTCGGAGACGTAGTCCATCAAGGACGAACTTCGTAATCAATCTTCTTGTTTGGTATTGCTGCGTATTTACTGTTTTCACTTATGTTTTGCATCTTACTTATGTTTTATCAATCGTCATAAAGTCTTTCTTCTCAAGCAGTTCTCACGGTTTCAGCACTTTAAGTTAACATTCAATCCATCGTTGGCATAATTAATTCTACTTCAATTTTAACAAATGATCATTTCAAATCAGTGACCCTCTGCTGCAACTGCGTTGTTACATCCACTGCGCTACCTCAGACTTTTGCCACTCTAGGAATGCCACTCTCGCTCCATCACACCTCGCTCCACTTGACACCCATCATTCTGCTACTGTAGTTAAGGGTTCCCGTAGTCGTATGTGATCCAAGAGTTTGGGCACCTCAAGGATCCTGCCCCTCACGCAGTCCTCTCGACTACAACTCCATGTCACCCCACCTCTTCTCCAGAGGCGCATGAGCACTCATGGCAAAATTATCATCCTCGAAATCCTTGTCTACCTCTGCTATAGCAGCCTTCAATTCATAAGCTTCCCCCTTGCCCTTCTTTAGGGGGCACTTAGTGGCATAATGTCCCAGTTCCCCATAGTTGAAGCATCTGACCCTAGTGATGTCCTTCTTCTTCCAGTTCTGCTACACTTGTTGTCCCGATGATGCGAGAGTTGCATCCTCCTCCTCCTCCTTCTTGACCTGGGCTCCCTTGCTACTACTCCCTGTCTTGGTCATCCTCCTGAGCTCTTCTTGTCGAAGAGTTGTCCACATCTTCTCCCAATTGGCAGAGTTGCTCTGCCCAAAATACTTTGGACAAATGTCTCCCAGTCCTCGAGTGACTGCATTCAGGGCAATCCTGACTGTTGTACCTGTTTCCTGTAGGCAGACCTTCGCTGCAAAAACTACACCAGGAAACCAACTCAACTAGTCTTTAGGCTCAAGCTAGCCCTTGAACCAGAGGCGCCTCCCTCAGTTGTTACAAGGCTTTGTTTAACATTGTTCACTTGTCACTGAATAGCAGCCTTTGAAGCACAATGGCCAGATTTATGGTTTTAATTGGGGGTGGTTGGCGATCAATGACAATCCCTATTCATATTAAATGCCTCACTCACTGGGTCCCTTCTGAACGTGTTAGCTTCCAGCCTGACAGAATGACTTGATTTGTATAAGAATTTGGCAGAAGAATGTAAAGAGATTCCTAATAATTGAGTAGCTAGACCGATTACTTAACTAGGAAGATTTGGATGCGTGTAGAAGATTCCTACAACCCGACAAAACATATTCAAGAGAAAATAGAAGGACAAACAATAACTAATTTCAAAGAGGAGCTAGATCAAACAAACAGTCTGCTATACTAATCTCTTTAAGCAATTATAAATCTGCAGAGGATTTCAGAGAGATTGAAACACAATCTGTTCTTACCCAGGTCTTCTATAATACTATGAACATGTTCATAAAACAGATATGGAAATACAGGAAAAACATACAAGAAACACAAAATTCTGTCAAACCAGAGCCATAAGGCTTTCATTAGAATTCTACAAAATAAGCTATTACATAGTTTAAGAACCTTGGCATAAAAAACCCACACCTATTTATTATAATTAAAACAATATATAGACTAAATATCCCCTAAACTGTTACAATAATCCTGGAATGAAATTTTGAACTGTATATTAAAAATAAATAATATTTCCTTATTAGTTGCAGGGAATCTGGAACTGTTGCAAGTATCTGCCTTGAAATCTGGAGTTGGTCGAATGACTGCTGAAAATCTGCAGAATGATCATCAATCTATTGATCTTTTGATGTTTTGAATGCTGATATCTCCATGCCTTTAAAATCTAGAGTTGTTGTTTCCGCCATTTGCCTTTCAATTGATATTTTTGTGCCTTGAAATCTGGAGTTTGTGACGTTGTTGCTGAAGATCTGTTTGGAATGCATTTATGTCACTTTTTGACAATGCTTCACTAATTTCAAAATCATAAATGTTTTCAAATATTTAGTGAATAAATTTGGTATTTTCATGAATTTACTAAATAAATTTAGAAAATATCTCCTCAAATAATAAATTTATGAATAAATTCATCCACTTATTTGAAATTATGTTGTGTTTCTATTTCTCATGTGTTTACAAAACTATGTGTGGTTTTGTAAATCCATGTCCTATTTCTCCTTCCCTGTAAAACTCATTTACTTTCACACTGTAGATTTCCTTTCTATGAAATTCATTTACAGATTAAAAAGCATATGTGGTTTTGTAAATCCATGTCTTATTTTCTGTAGTTGGTAGACTATTTTACTTTTCTCTTTTACATTCACCTCAACCTAATTTCACACCTGTAACTTGATTTCACCATGCCTTTAAATTATTTTTACTTCTATAACTCTGACTTCAATTTCACATGTATTGACGTAAATATCTTTTTGCTCTCCTGTACATTAATTTCATCAATATATGATTGCAAAGCCTCCCTTTATTCATTTTCATGCACCAAGAATTTATTTTACCTGTAGTTGTAACACATTAACCTGCAATTCCATTTTACACACTTTGCCTTCCATCGTGAAACAAATTTATTTCATACTAGTATCCCTGCCATATAAAATTCTAATATTACTGGGTATAGTTTTCAGGCCCCCTCCTTAGTGGTAAATCGTTTGGGATTTTAAGTCCCAAATAACTAGGAGTGGGGATTGGTAGTTTCGGAGGGTGGTTTCTAAAACTGCTGACTTCGGGACCCCCTCCCCCTCCCCCCCCCCCCCCCCCCCCATGTTAATGGGAAATGGCCAAGGGGGGTCCGAAATCACTTTTTAAACGTTGGATTAAATTATCCATATCTCGAGGCATGAAAGATAAGGAGAGTTTAATTAGTTAAATGCACGGTGGGCCATAGGCTTTGACCTTTAGCTTTGAGTGCGCTTATGATTTTAGCTTATGATTAGGATTGAATTTTATTTTTTATAATATAATTTTGATTTTTAAATAAATATTTTCAAAAAAAATAATAATTATATTTTTATAAAAGTTAAAAATTATTATATATAGAAAACAAATCATTCATTCAAAAGCCTAAAATTTATATATGCCCTCAATATTTAACTTAGAAGGAAATGGCAATTTCACAATGAAAATTATTAATCTTTAGTGTGCCGAAATATGTTACAACATCGGTGCCAATGCAGACTGCTTCCCCTTGTGGGAAGCAGAGAACTTGTAGTCCAGCTGCCTCTTGTGTTGGGCATGGAGTCATACCATAAAATCATTGATCAGTGACCTGCCATCATGTAATGTATAGCCAATCCCCATCATTCAGCTACTGCATATTAAACCTGCAACTGTGAATGGCAACTTATATTGCTTGCACTAATCCATAGACTTATTCATTTTGAAATCTGAAAATTGAAAACTGCTGAAGTGAAACAACTGTCACTGTAAGTGGAAATAAGCACAAGAGTGGCTAATTCATGGGCTATGGAGTCAATCATTTAATCCCTTGGAAGTCATTGCACTCAACCAAACCAAACTTCATATTGCAATTTTGGAATATAAATGAAACAATTGTAGATCTGCTGCACCCTAAATCTGAAAGTAGCTAATCAATCCCACACCTCTATCTAACTGAACTGGAAAATTTTACACTGTTAGGTGTAATCTGCTTTCCAATGTAACCAAGTGTAGAGTGGATTTATTGACAAATCACATTAGCAAAAGCTGAAAATCTGAAGAATATATACAATATGAACATAAAATCCCATGGAAAACTTATACTCACAGGTGTACTTTAAAAGTTGCATCCTCTGTAGACAGTTTAGATTTCTGACCATGGCTGAGAGGGAAAGACATATACTGTTGATTGCAAGTATCAACGAACCTTGCATAGCAGTAAAGGCAGCGGAAATTTCGAAATAGTGGGATTGGTTACCTAGTGAAATAGCCATATGACAAAGTGGAGTCGCCAAGTGAAAGAAATGCAACCAAAAATAAATGCCTACTCCTTGTTCACCAGCAAAGAATAGATCTAATCTTTATTGTTCCCCGAAGAAAGATATCTTTACTTTGTTCCCTGACAACGGAACCAAATGCTGTACCTGTTTCGCGTAGGCAGTCCTCAACTGCCAAAACCACGCCAGGAAACTAACTCGACTAATCTTTAGGCTCAAGTTGGCCCTTCAACCAGAGGGAGCTCCCTCAATTGTTAAGAGGCTTTGTTTAACATTGTTCACTTGTCACTAAAGAACAGCCTTTGAAGCACAATGGCCAGATTTATGGTTTTAATTGGGGGTGGTTGGCAATCAATCACAATCCCTATTCATATTAAATGCCTCTCACAGCGTCCCTTCTGAACATGTCAACTTCCAGCCTAATAGAACGATTTGATTTGTATAAGAATTTGACAAAAGAATGTAAGGAGATTCCTAATAATTGAGTAGCCAGACCGATACTTAACAACTAGGAAGATGGATGCATGTAGAAGATTTCTACAGCTCGACAAAACATATTCAGGAGAAAATAGAAGGACAAACAATAACAAATTTCAAAGAGAAGCTAGATCAGACAGACTGTCTGCTATACTAATCTCTTTAAGCAATTATAAATTGGCAGGGGATTTCAGAGAGATTGAAACACAATCTGTTCTTACCCAGGTCTTCTATAATACTGTGAACATGTGTAGAAAACAGATATGGAAATACTAGAAAAACATACAAGAAAAACAAAATTCTATCAAACCAGAGCCAATAAGGCTTTCATTAGAATCCTACAAAAGAAGCTATTACATAGTTTAAGAGCCTTGGCATCAAAAACCCACCCCTGTTTATTACAATTAAAACAATACATAGACTAAATATCCCATACACTATTACAATAATCCTGGAATGAAATTCTGAACCGTATATTAAAAATAAATAATATTTCCTTATTAGTTGCAGGGAATCTGGAAATGTTGCAAGTATTTGCCCTTGAAATCTGGATTTGGTTGAATGACTACTGAAAATCTGCAGAATGATCCTCAATCTGTTGACCTTTTGATGTTTTAAATGTTGATATGTCCATGCCTTTAAAATCTAGAGCTGTTGTTTCCGCCATTTGCCTTTCAATTGATATTTTTATGCCTTGAAATCTGGGGTTTGTGAAGTTGTTGCTAAAGATCTGTTTGGAATGCATTTATGTCACTTTTTGACAATACTTCACTAATTTCAAAATCATAAATGTTTTCAAATATTTAGTGAATAAATTTGGTATTTTCATGAATTTACTAAATAAATTTAGAAAGTATCTCCTCAAATAATAAATTTATGGATAAATTCATCCACTTATTTGAAATTATGTTGTGTTTCTATTTCTCATGTCTTTACAAAACTATGTGTGGTTTTGTAAATCCATGTCCTATTTCTCCTTCCCTGTAAAAACTCATTTACTTTCACACTGTAAATTTCCTTTCTGTGATATTCATTTACAGAATAAAAAACCATATGTGGTTTTGTAAATCCATGTCTTGTTTTCTGTAGTTGGTAGAGTATTTTACTTTGCTCTTTTACTCTCACCTCAACCTGATTTCACACCTGTAACATGATTTCACCATGCCCGTAAATTATTCTTACTTCTGTAACTTTGACTTCAATTTCACATGTATTAACATAAATATAATTTTGCTCTCCTGTACATTAATTTCATTAATATATGATTGCAAAGCCTCCCTTTATTCATTTTCATGCACTGAGAATTTATTTTACCTGTAGTTGTAACACATTAACCTGTAATTCCATTTTACCCACTTTGCCTTCCATTGTGAAATAAATTTATTTCATAATAGTATTCCCGCCATATAAAATTCTAATTGATATTGGGTATAGTTTTCGAGCCCCCTCCTTAGTGGTAAATGGTTTTGGATTTTAAGTCCTGAATAACTAGGAGCGGGGATTTGCAGTTTCAGAGGGTGGTTTCTAAAATTGCCAACATCGGACCCCCCTCCCCCCCAATGTTAACGGGAAATGACCAAGGGGGGTCCGAAATCACTTTTCAAACATTGGATTAAATTACCCATATCTCGAGGCATGAAAGATAAGGTGAGTTTAATTAATTAAATGCAAGGTGGGCCATAGGCTTTGACCTTTAGCTTTGAGTGTGCTTATGATTAGGATTGAATCTTATCTTTTATAATATAATTTTAGTTGTAAAAAATATTTTCATAAAATATATAATTATATTTTTATAAAAATTAAAATTACTATATATAAAAAACAAATAAATCATTCAAAAGCATAAAATTTATATATGCCCTCAGTATTTAACTCAGAAGGAAATGGCAATTTCACACTGAAAATTTGTAATTTTCAGTGTGCCAAAATATATTACAACACTAACCATGAACTCAAGATCCGGTGTAGACCCTATGGAAGTCAACTGGTCGTGAATCCCTTGCAACCTGAGAAGGAATGGATCTATCTCCTCTCCTTTTTGCATTTGTACTGTCTCAACTGATTTTTTAATAGCATCTTTCGTTGCACAGAAGAGCCCTAATACAAGGTGCTCAATGCCTCCCACATCTTCCCTTGTTGTGTCCTCAACAATGTGTGGTACTACATGATCTTTGACCCCATCTAGGATCATGCACTTTGCCTTCGCCTGGGCCTCCTCGTACTTCTTTGCTACATCAGCGTCAAACGGAACAGCAACCACTTTCAAGGCATAGTCCTTGATGCAATGTTTATCTAAGATTGCCAGGATCCTGGCCTTCCAGATGACGAAATTGGATGCTCCGTCCAATCTGTCCTGATCCCTCAAACCATCATTGCCATCTTTGCTCAAAAATAGGACTGGCTCTCTTCTCCCTTTCCTGCTGTCAATCTAGCAAGACTTGGATCTAGATTCCTTGGGCGCAAGAAACCCTCTAAGTAACAAGCTCCTCTCTAGACTCCTTCTGAGTCCTAATTTCCCTCTCGGAAATCCTCCGGCCAACTGTCAAATCGCTCCTCTCCAATCCTCCTTTGTTGCTGCAACCCGGATTTAGATTTCTTGGCAAGAAATTTGTCGAGGCAGTGATTCCCTCTACCTTGGCTCTGTCTCCACAGACATTGTTCTGCACCAGCAGAAACAGCATCCCACCAGCTCCTTAAATCGAAATCGAAATCTTCTCCCTTAGCCCTAGCAATTATAGAATCTGAGCCCCTCTAGTTCTGCGCAATCACTGCGTGAGTTGGATCAGCTCCTCCTGGCCACTGCATCAATGCTTCCTAGCTCAAAAAGATGATGTGGCACTACATGAGCCTAATCTACCCCCCAGCTTTTGCGCTGGCCTAGATCGTTGACTCAGCTACTACATGGGCTCCTCCCAACTATTGCATCACCCTCACCTGGCTCAGAGTTCTAGCGCAGGTACTACGTGAGCCTTTGTGTCACTTTTTGTGCACTCCATCACTCCTTTTGTGTCTATGGCTCTGGAACAACGCTATCACTCGGGACAGTTGCTTTCTGCTTTTCTACTGCAAATTCTCTAGATCTTCTCGGCTGGTGTCTTCAGTCTCTTATGATCTGCAATCCTCTGATACCATGTGAAAATTCCTGAATCTAACACATCAGAAACCCCTACTACAATTACTGGTTTACAATCTCCTACTTGTTCTTTACATTAACAAGTTATTTAATTGCATAAACATAGAAGTAAACACTATTGCAACTTTCACAAATATACAAATCATGCACTGAAATAAACAAAGACAATAACACAAGGGGCACTGTTATTTTTGGACAATCGTCCCCAGAAAAACCCGATTCGGGAAAACCGGTGTAGCATATAGAGGGTTTGTATTATTACACATATTTCGTGAATACAACTAGGGTGTCAAAAACGGCTCACCCAACAGAGAATATCCTCGGCAGTAGTACCTCTATTCGGAGACAGACATTCCGACAAATTAGCAACCAGAGGATCAAACCCCACAGCGACTCTGATTGTTCCCCATGCTGGACAACAAAAGTTGCTCGAAGCATTGCTCTGGAACTACGTCACTCCTGTAGGAGTTGTGTCACCCTCTCCTGGCTCAGAATCTGCTGATCTGCCCCACAGAATCAACCCAGTGTCAGCCTCTACGACTTCTGTGTCGCTTGCGTCAGCATTTAGCATCCTCTGTGTTAGCTCTTTGGACTCTGCGTCAACCCTTCTAGGGCCTGCGCTGTCACTGCTGGCACTACGCTGCCTCTCTGTTATGTATTCTTTAGCCTCCGATGAAAATCCCTTGGTGAACAGCCCCTTCTGCAACTCTGGTCACGAACTCGATTTCCTCAGCAAACCTCGCCCCAAAAAATCGAATTCTTTGATCACTTGGTGTGGCTCAAGCTGACACTCAAGGCTTCTCTTATACTTTTCCTATTGATGATTCAACGGCTGAGATTAAGTCCCTAATCAACGATCAAGATTAGAACTGGCTTGATCCTTGTCACTTAGAAC
The DNA here is from genome assembly GCA_000404065.3 of Pinus taeda. Classification (NCBI taxonomy): domain Eukaryota; kingdom Viridiplantae; phylum Streptophyta; class Pinopsida; order Pinales; family Pinaceae; genus Pinus; species Pinus taeda. The sequence continues at coordinate 43,246 of APFE031218402.1, forward strand.
TTTCTCACCCATATTTTATTAACATGCATTAATATTTTTATTTTTCTAAGTTTAGACTTAGGAACTCATTAAAAATATTAATTATTTTAATAACTCTTCATCCGGGTGGAATTTCTCCAAATGATTTCTGGGTCTTGGAGATCTCATGTGCCTTAGACTCTCCACCAAATTTCATGGCTAGAGCACATCCGATGCTACCCGAAATCAACACTCCCTTTTAGCGAAGAATGTGCTCTAGCAATGCTTCACCATAGAAGCATCACACTGATCTTTCGCGTTGGTTTTCCGTGCTGATGCTTGGCCTGCTGCCCCACATCCATTGCATTGTTGCTTCCTGTACTGCTACTCATGACATTGCCACTACCACTGCTACATCTGCGTTGCAACTCCCTCTGAAAATGATGCCTCATGCTACCCATAGCACTGCCACTATGAATTGATACTAATGTTAGGATATTCCAACACATAAGAAATAGTTAGGTAAAACGTGTTTCTTTAGTATGTACTTTTTGTAACATACCATCCGACGATCACGATATGTTCTAGACATGAAGTGATCCGACGGTTCATTCTCTCTTCGGTATTACCGACACTTGATCCGTGGCTTAACACCTAATTGGTCCATGACCTCTATTTAAAGAGCATGGAGGGTCATTTGTAAGGTGATCGTTCTAGCCTAATAACCTATGCAACTATAAAAATAGGGGTAGAAATAAGACTTTCTAGTCCTCAAAAGTTTCTTCAACAAATCTGCAACGAAAACAAGTTAGATTTGATACCAAAAATATGATTTATAGCCAAAAAGTTACTTGCAAAATCTTTGAAATGATAAACCCATGACAAAACCCTGATTTATGGTGAAATTGGCCCTCCTAGGGCTTGCAGCCTCCAAAATTGATAGAGAGTTGAGGGAATAAGGCTTGTGGATGATGGATCTATGCCTCAAGAGGCTAGATCTAGGGCCAAAACCCATGCGGCCCTCTTCAATCAACTAGACGGATCCCTTTCAAATGCAATGATGCCCAAACCCTGTTCGTCTAGGCTGGGTGAGGGCTACAACCCTCGTTTTCAGCTTCTCCTTTGATTTTGAAATCAAACACGTGCAAAACGACCTCAAAGGAGCAAACCCAAATGTCTATATACAAAGGAAAAATATATACAAGGGTTATAAGAATAATACAAAAATTATATACAATATTCACAATAGATTTTTGGCTCTTATTAGCAGATCCATCTTTATTGCACAATTAACTTTGACAAATAAATGAGTGCTATAAGATTTTGTATTAATGCCATGACCAATATCTCTACAACACAATCGTTAGATAAGTCTTGCAAGTTTAACACATTTGGCTCTTGAGTTTCCTATCTTCGGAGTTGGCGAGTCCAACTAAAGGCTTCCCCTCGCACCCAAGATCTGAATACCATATAGTCTCTACACACTTGAGAAGAAGTTATTAGATCAAAAGAGGCTAGATACACATTCAAACCAGTGTTTTTAAAACCGGCCACAAAAACCGGTTACCGGTCTGACCGGCCGGTTAGCTAGGCCACCGGTCAGAACTGGCCTAAAAACCCGGTTGGACCCCCTCAATCGCCCAAAAAAAGACCTAACCGGGCCAAAACCGGCCGGTTTAGGACGGAACCGGCCGGTTTTTAGCAAACCGGCCGGTTCTGTCCTAAACCGGTCGGTTTATGGTCAAGCCCACCGAAAAGTGTCAGAGCGGTTTCCAGTTACCGGTTTAGGGGTTTTGGGGGGAAGGGAAAGGTGTTTTCCCTCCAAAAACACCCTCTCCTTCACTATAAGAGACCCCTCTCACTCTCATTTGTCTCACACAACTCATTTGGAGTGTTTGTGAGTGTTTGTGAGTTTGTTTGTGAGCTTGGAGAGTGTCGAGTTTTTGCTGAAGTAGTCATCTTGGAGTTGGAGTTGGAGCTATTTTGGAGATAGTGTGTAGCTGTTAGTGGAGTTGCCATCTTCAAGAGGAGGCTAAGGGAGCTATTTTGCATTTCCTGGTAAGGATTTGCACTTGATAATTCCTCATTTGAGTCTGCTGTCCATGAATGTTTTTTTTTATGTGTTATTACTTCTCACTTCTATGATTCATGTATGCTATAAACTCTAGCTCTATGCTATCAAATTTTGTAGCTTGAGCCTTGCATGTGCATTTGTTTTCCTACATTTATCTTTGGTTTTCCATTTTGGTTAGCTGCTTTTTTTTTAAATG
>APFE031218402.1:47246-68909 GCA_000404065.3 Pinus taeda
AGACCGGTTCCGGTCGGTAAACCGGTTCATTAGGTGGACCGGTCCGATCACCAGTTCCGGTTTTAAAAACATTGATTCAAACCCTCAAAATCTAGAGATACCTGCTAGATCAATCAAGTTAGAACGTTTGTCTAAACCTAGTAACCAATGCAAGATACCAGTGTAAATAGTTAATCCAACCATTGTCTAATGAAATAATAACTTGTACAATATTATTCAATACAGCATTAAGAACATGATCCATAAAACATTACCACAAGAAACAGAAAAGGAACCCCGAAAGACATCTTATTTATTATTTCAAAAGAAATATTACATCCAACAGAGCTTGACTCAAAGCTTGCTCAAGATTTTTTATTAAGTACATTGATACAATGAGAAGCAAAATAGCTTCCTTATATAGAAAATGAGAGCATCAAACCCCTCCAAGTGCAAATAATTGCTATTTTCCTTGATCTGTGGCTTGATCATGGTCAAATTAATTTGATCCCTTGATAACTAGCGCATAGATCTCCAAAAGAATTTGATTTCCTTGATTGTTGGGCTAGATGGACCAAATGTTGATTTCAGGGTGGTCTTCAACTACTCGAGAATTTTCAAAAAATAGAATTATCGTAATTCTTGCATTTAATTAACCACTTGATCCCAAAAATTGAATTTTTTTCTAGAAAAATAGTCTTTCTGGCCCCAACGAATTTCTGGACTGGGACTTCTTGCCTTGGAAATGAGTCCTCTCATATTGTTGGCTTTGGAAAGGGACTCCAACATTTTTCGATGATTTTTACACTTGGAGAGAATTTAATTTTCTCTCATTCTACTTTTTTGATTAATTTCAGGTTAATTAATTTTCATTTTACTTTTGTATTTTCGCTAGAAAATAAATAAATTGACTCAAGAGGGGATTACACACATTTTCCACCCTCAAAGTGGGTCTAAAATATATTTTAGCGATGATGTCTAATTATGAGTAATCATCCACCAAAAATATTCCTAGACAACACTTTTTACATCAAGATATTTTTACATAGAGTTCCCATTAGATGGGGAATTTTACAATAGACACATGACCTCTTAGACTCAACCAAATTCTGCGACACAAGACATGTTCTAGTATGATAAAAACATATAGACTCGATAACACTAGAACTCACCTAAGACCTTACCATCGAGCCCCATTCTAGCTTTCGGGGATGCTTGGGAGAAAAACTCTGCCAATTATAAGGGTCTGGAAGCGCTAACTATTGGCGGAGAAAGAAAACTCTCTAGAGTGAAACTCTTTGCTAAGAATCAAAGTCCTACCTAGATGCCTTTTACATGGCTTCATAGTCATACCAAAATCATGTTTACAATATAGGCCCACAAGGCTGCAGAATTTGGGATTACAATGACAAAATGGAAGCTGCATGATGATGATGATGACTTTGAAAAAGAAATTATCTATTGACATGTACTCTGCTTCTTGGGGTAGTTGACACCATTGTTGATAATATCAGTATCGACAAAATATAGGCGAGCATCGAGAAAACATCTTATCGGCAAATATCAACGAGCAAAAAAATGCATAATATATGCATTTTTACAGATTTTTAAACATATAAGGCAATAACAACATGACATAAACACATTGGCACATATATATGAAGAAAGCACTGATATATAAGATGTCAAACAGAAATGACACATCAAAGGTCGTACCAAATCCTATTGATCCCTGATAATTGTCCAATCAAGGACTCAAATGTGGAGAACCAATACAAAATAACATCACATATATAAAAGTATCTCATCATCATGAGTTATATGTAGCAAAACAAATAAAACTAGCAGCTATCTATCTGAAATCAGTGCCCTCTCCCCCTTTAACGGGAAAACATGATGGGCTATTTCCCAGGCCTGCCCCTAGCAGTAGGAGGCCCTGGCGCTGCCCCTACACCTAATGTCAAATAATGAGTGCTAGGTATGGAGTTGTGCTCTCTTATATCTATAGCAGATGGTGTTGATCCTGATGCTCCCACAGTCTCCTCCTCCTTCCCCTCTGCCTCATGCTCCTCCTCCTCCCCCTGCTCCTCCTCTGAGTCCTCCTCCTCTTGTCGCCCCTGTTCTAATGGATCATCTGGCTCTAACCATGAACGCGACTCCTCCAAGATGGGCTCCTCAGACTCCACCCTCCACTGAGAGAATACATCAATATTGTCCAAGGAAATGGCATTTGGATCCATTGGTACTTCTATTTGTTTCACTCGAAGTCGGGTATTGTAATGCACATACACTAAATCATTGAGGTGTGTGAACTCCAACCTATAAGAGTATCAAAAAAACTAATGAGTCTTGACTCTTGACACTTGACACTTGAGGGTCATAAATTTAAAATTTAAAATTACAATGTGTATTTGCTCAACTGAAGGTTGGAGCTCAAAGCTATAGCTGTTGCGCTTTTTTGCGTGTATTTTCTCAAATACACTCCAATTGCGCTCCCACCACGAAGAGCTACATGTTTGACTCAAGATTCTTATGGCCAATTTCTGCAAATTTGGTGCCCTTGCACCATAGGTTCGCCACCAAATATCTACAACAAAATAAAGAAATAAAAAACTTAAAAACTTAAAACATAATTAAATTTTCAAATAAAAAATACATAATTGAATTTTAAAAATCTAGAATTATAAGTAAGGAAATTCTAAATAGAAAATTCTAATTTCTAATGACTGATGATTTGTCACTTACATGGCATGAAGAGGGTCCTTTCCCTAATAACATCATTAAAGCCAAATAGGCGAACACAATCCCGATAAAATTGTATCTCGCAATTGATTTTGCTACGAAGCTTAGGATCAGGTACCATCCTATGAATACAGGAATGGAGCCCTTCCATCACCTCACCATCAAAATCAAAGTCGCATTTGTATGAAATGCAGGGATGAGGAAGAGTGTTGCTGCATGAATGGGTCGATGAAGCATCCCTGTCCACCGACTATCAATCACATCCCATAACATCATATGCCTATCAAGCCCAGCAGAACCCTTGTCTGCATAATAAGAACGAATGGCCTCCTTGGCCCTATCTATGGCCTCATACAAATAATCCATTGCAGGCTTCTCCCCATCTACCAATGTCAAAACCTTTACTATAGGTTCACTAACTAAGCATGCTTCTTCTACTCCCTGCCAAAACGTGTCAGAGTACACCATTTTTGCAATGGCTCTCCTGTACTATCTATTGTTGTATCTACAATCACGCCACTCATCAAAAACAAACATTTGCTTCAACTAGAACTAGCATTGAAGCAAAGACTGAAGAGTAATAAAGTTTGTTGCAAAACGTGTGATTGCAAGACACTGCAACTCATTGTTTCTAGTGAACCTCCTCATGAGGCTAAGAACAAAAACATGGTTATAAATAAACTTGTGGACGCTCCTAGCCATATCAACCACCTCCTTGATGAAGGAGAGTTTCCCCATATCCTCAAGCAACAAATCGATACAATGTATTGCACATGGAGTCTGAAACAATGTGTGATGCCTCTCCATAAGCATCCTATCGACAAACACATTATTAGTTGCACTGTCTGTTATGACCTGCACCACATTCTACACACCAATCTCCCGAATGAACCCATCTAACAACTCACATATCGTTGTTGCATCTTTGGTATGTGCATCATTCACTGATTTAATAAACATGGTACCTTTAGGACAATGTACCAAGAAATTTAGAAAGGTCCTACCCTTCCTATCTGTCCAACAATCAGACATCAATGCGCATCCAAAAACTTCCCATGTTTTTTCAACTCGACCAATCTAGAGTTGATGTCTTGCTTTTCTGCTTGAAGAATTAGCCCCCGCAACTCCTCATATGTAGCACTTTTGTACCTTGGGCCCACAATAGCAATAGCATCACACATTCGCTGCCAAAATGGATTGGTTTTGGTGATGATGAAAGGTAAGTCGCTCCAGAAAAGACACCTCTCCACGACTCTATCTGCTTCTTACTTCTCCTTTTTTTTAACAATTGATTTTATGGAAGGTTGTGCTCCATGTCATGTTCGTGGAACAAAAATGATGACTTCTCACTAACAATAGCAAATGATGTTGTGGAGCCCCTCCCACTACCCTCAGCCTCAAAATCAGAAGAAGATATCCCAAAAGATCTACCTACATGTTCAACCTTGTTTCTTTTTTCCTCTTCCTTCTTTCTGTCTTTTTCATCAATTGCTTCAAGAGCTTGCTTTTTGTATAAGCTTCGGACTAGAAACCGTACAAATCCCAACATCATGTCCAATGAGTCTAGCCAGATGGTATTTCAATCGCGTAACTCCTCCTGCCATCCTGGTCCCACACAATTTGCATGATAGATATGCCCGATTTGTCCCACCATCAGGCTCCCCATACTCCCAAAATGGGTCTAAGGCTTTTGGCATATTTGAATTTTGTAGTGAGCTAACTCAAACCTAGGGCACCAAAAAAAAATTGGAATTAATGATTAAAGTTACTCCACCCATACACAAAAAATAATAAGTAATAACCACCTCATTTTACAAAATAATTTTTTTGCTACATTATTTGCAATGTGCATTCAATGAAAAATGACAATAAGAGGGTGCATTTGAAAGTTAAAAAAAGAAATCGAGTTTGCTATCCAAATATGGGGAAAAGCCTTGCATTGGCTCATGGGCATGAAAACACTCCACAAGCCATATGTTTGTCAATAGAGAACAACACTCAACATATTTCCCATGGAGAGTCTCTAACCTCTATATACGCTTCATACATATAATACCATGGGTCATGGGCCATCAATACCATACATCCAATACCATAGGCTTATTTCATTTACATCACATTATTTCTCAATTGCATGTGGTCCCTTGCATAATGCGCATTAACCACTTTATTTATTAACTATGGCACATTTATTCATCATCTTTAACTTAACTAATTAATTGTGGTCCCTTTTTATAATGAGAGTCATCACCTACAATAATCATGAATGCGGGTTACCACGTACGAACTTTATTAACTAAACTAACTAATTGTGGTCCCCTTTTACACCACAATATGCCCTTGGGTACACCCCTAGGTACCCCATATTATCCACCCCTAAGTATACTACAGCAATCCATCTGTGAACCAAAAATACATCAACAAAGAGGCCCTTAATGGCCTATAGACTCCAAAAAAAATCATGCTAAAACAAAGAACGAGTACTACATATCATCAAATCATTGCCTATATTGGGATCCTCCTCACCAATATCACCGTGTAAGCATTAAAATAAGATAGAAAAAGCTTAACATGTCAGATAGACATTTTGTTAGATGATGGGTAGATTTTTAATAGGGTTATGACAGAGGAGTCCAATCAATTCCACCAAAATCGAGGTACATAGAGGATTTGGTCCTCTTAATTAAATGGTAGTTCCATACCCTCATATATGTTACTTTCTCCATATGAAATCTGAGGAAGTTGGAATTGTCAAAATTCCTAAGCCAGAATCCCTATTCTAGCAAACTCATATTGCTTCTCCTACTTGATTAAATCATACAAGTTATTCTCTGTCTTCTATGGTAAAGTTCGAAGTCAATACATTTGTAGCCTTCACTTAACTAATATATTTGCGGAAACAAAATATTGAGCAAGAAATAACAATGCAAAACATAGGACAATTATTTTTGGACAATAGTCCCCGGAAAAACCCAATGTGGGAAAGTTTGTGCAGCAACTTTGAGCGTTTATTATTATGCAGGAGAAAATTCTGAGTACAATTCTTAGGATGTTGAACTAACAATCCAGTACAGAGAGAAACTAAACAAAAGACTAGTGAAATGATCTCACCCTGCCATAGGAGAATCAGTGATTGATCCTTTAGCTCTAGAGGCTTTGTGTCACCCTTTGCGTGGCTTCTGCACAGAACTGTGTCACCCTAGGTAGCTTCTGCATCACCCTCTGCGTGGCCTCTGTGCAGAACCGCATCACCCCTCCTAGGTATAACGCTGCCTCTCTGCTCTAGATCCTCTATTGGCTAGGAAACCGACTTTCCTGCCTCCCAGACTCACACCCTGGCTTCCAGCAAATGAACTTTGAATTCCCTAAGCAGAAACTCGACTTCCCTCTCTAACTGCGATGCCTCTACATCAGCACTGCATAGACCAATGTCAGCCTTTCTCTGGACGTCTTTCTGTTCTCTCTGTGCCTCGTACTCTCTGGAAATTCCTACTCTCGAATTCTCACTACTCCTCTACTGCAAGATCTCCTCAATCAATTTTCCTCCTGAGAACTTCTCACTTCAGAAAATCGATTTTCTCAATCTCTCTGTGTGTTTTCCAAATGACCCTCAAGTCCCTTCTTATATCTCCCTGTTGGGCAACCAACGACCTAGATTAAAAGATAATCAAAGGCTCAAATCAATTTGACCTAATCCATAGCTTTTTCTAGAAGTTTCACTCTTGATTAGATTAATACCCATTAATATTTTAATTTTCCTAAGTATAGACTCAGGAACCCCATTAAAAATATTAATTATTTTAATAAAATCACGCCTGGGTGGAATTTCCCAAAACGCTTTATGGGTTCTTTGGAACACCTGTACCCAAGCCTCCCTACAAAATTTGAGGCCTAGAGCACATCCGATGCTACCACAAATCAACACTCCCTCTTAGCGAGGAATGTGCTCTAGTAATATACTGCCTATCTGCATACTTCTCTGACTTTGAAGCATCGTCTCTGCGCTGCTAACGTTTGGCGTATTGTCCACCAACCACTATGTTGTTGTTGCCACTGTATTGCTGCCTTTGACACTACCATTGCCAATGCTACATCTATATTGCAGCTCTCTCTCAAACGTTGCATCTACTATACTGCTAACAATGCATCCATACTGCAACTCAGTTGCTGAGAGAAGCGACTAAAAACACCCAAAACGAGACATGTATCCAGTGGATACTCCTCGGTGCTGATATTCTGACTGTTGCTAGTCCCACTCTAGCTCTGAAGCCACTACGCTGCTGAAGCTCTGCATTATGCCTCCTCGCATTGTTGCCTCACTGCTTTGCATTGCTCAGTCTCTGGCTCTCCGTAGCAAGGTGTCGATCCAAGAGGTGGGCTCCTCAAGGATCCTTCCCATCTGCAGTCTTCCCGACTACAATGCTATATCCAATCGACGGTCCTGTACGGATCGGAAATTTGGGGCCCTTCCTTGCTTGAGTTAGATTGGGCAACAGTTGAGAGAGTCCAAACCCTTCTCCTCTGACGCATTATCAGTTGCAAGTATACTATCCCACAACAAATCATGCTAGCCGAATTTGGTGCACAGCCCTTCCGCCTTGAGACAGCTTTCAGACTGGTCTCCTTTCTCCACCGAGTTCGGAGCTTCGCAGACACATTGAAAGGACGCGACAGGTACCCTTATCTAGCCTACTACTCTTCTGAGGCCATCGACCACACCCAACCAGGAAAAACCAAGTGTTGGTATACAGGGGTCTCAAAGTTCCTCAAGGCAGTGGGACTCCATATAGATCACCTCCCCCCCTTTCGGTATTCCTTGAACGCCCCCAGAGGACTCCCCCCCGGCAGGAACTAAATAAGATCATCAAGGAAGACATCTACAGGAAGTTTATCCAGGTCACATGGATTGACCCCCCGGGGGGCCTGCGCCCAAAGATGGCTTTCTATGCAGAGCACTTCTTGAGTATCAGAGACGGGCTTATAGTTCGCCCCCAGTACACGCTTCGGCAATGGATGCATGCTATCCCCCTCGGGCAGTTCAGAGTTGGATCACATAGGCTTCGGGTAGAGACGGACCACCAGATAGAGAGAGTTGATAGGACTTGTCGGCTATGCCATACACAGGAGGTGGAAACCGAATGGCACTTCATCTTCAGTTGTCCAATATATTATGAGATCAAAGCTCGCTACCACTGTCTATTCAGAGGACCACATACCCTATCTAGCTTCTTCAGCTACACGGACCAGAGATGCATCGCACTTTATATCCAGGAGACTCTTAAGCATAGGGAGCATATCCTCCAGCCTCCCGTCCAACCCAACGCTACTCGTCAAATCACCTCTTTCTTCAGCATACTCCCCTCAGCCCGAGGAGTTAAGAGATCAACCAGTGTGAGTATCGATCAAGCCGGCTCACACAGATCGACAAACCCTCGTTCAGTTAAGAGGAGAAGCCCCTTGCCTACGAGGGCCCAACAGCAGAACCGTGCCACGCATCTCCCCGAGAGTCGGCCCAGGATCGTTAGATCACGGAGACAACACAATGGGAGGCAACCAGCGCCCACCGTTTCAAACCAGCAAACCTTACTAAACTACCCATGGTTCTCCTCTCTCGACCTCGGATGTTAGGAGTAGCGGACTCCCACATCCGCGTCCCCAGGGTCTTCTTCACCAGTGATCCTGTGACGCAGTCTAGAGATCAGTTGGCGTGGCCGAGATCGGAGCTCAATACACTCTTCCCAACCCGCCTCGTTTTTATTTCCTATCTTCCTTTCAGTATTTGTCTTTCTGAGGAGACCGATTGGTTCTCCTACTGGGCACGACCCCTTATGTAACCGACAGTCGCTTTGACCTACTTTGTGGTCATTCGTTGGACATTAATAAAATTATCTTATCTTATCTTATCTTATCTATATCAGCACACCTCCCTCCTGGAGATATCTCGACTGTCATGGCGAACTCCCGCTTGTCAATCTTCGCGGCTACAATCTTTGGATCATGCTTCTCATCCTTGTCCTTTTTCTTCTAAGGACACTGGGATGCATAATGGCCCATCTAGCCACATCTGAAGCACTTCACCTTGGAGACGTCTTTCTTTCGTCTTTGTTGCCCTAGATGTCCCTTCGATGCAAGGGTTGCGTTATCCTCCTCCTCTACTTTGGACTTCGACCCACAGCTTTCTGGGTTCTTTGTAATACCTGTGCCCAAGCCTCCCTACAAAATTTGAGGCCTAGAGCACATCTGATTACCCCAAATCAATAGGAACCACACTCAAACATCCTTAGTCAATTAGTGGCAATGTTAAAATTTAAGTAAAAAATGAAAATGACAAATAATGGAGAATTCTCCTTTATCTTTCATTTTCATCCTTTTACTTTAAGAGTTTAACAATACCATTAATTGCATAGCATTAGCAAGGCTTGAACAAATCTACGTCCCAACACTTAGAATCCCTTAAAACATTGCTTAATCGCCTTGAGCTACACTCCAAAACCTTTGAGAGCTCCAAACTTGTGACTGAATTGTGAGAGAATGAGACCATAAATTGATTTTAAGATGCTTTCGTTAGGCACATGTCCAAATTTCAGGACAATATTAGGGCTCGTGTCCAACACCAGTCAAAATCATGTCAAACAGATAACCATGTGTCATGTCCAACACTTGAAATGCATGAGACAAGGCAGAGGGCGATGTCATGTTAGGGCCACGTAAATGTTCATTTAATTTGTCAAAACCCATGTGCCTTCTGACTAAGCTGCAAGGCAGCGGAAAATACATCATTTCAATATGGGGCATTTCTCTATTAAAGATTGAACCAGTGTAGATCAATCTTAACCACGGATCTACCATGTGCTAAGAGGGATCAAAATTCTTGATGTGCAAGCCTTTTTAGAATGCAAGACATGGAAAAGCTTTGCATCTCAAGAAATTTAATCCCTCTCATGATTTATATATATATATATAGTTGGACACATGGGAGAAATTATGATCCAAAACTAGCAATGCTGTTTGAATTTTGTATTATCAAATTTTTCAGACACATTTTATAAACACTACAACAAAGGTTTCACTACACAAAAGATTAACGAGATTCCCTTTGTATTGAACGTATCTCATATATAAACAAGATAAATTATAATACTGATAATAGTTCCATCGATATATCTAGTTATTATCTTCTTCTCGGGATATACTTCACTCATTTGATACATCATTCATAAAAAGGATGATAAATATTATTCTTTAGATAGCTTACACTAAGATCCCACAGTATATGTTTAAGACAAGTCATACTGCATTAGAGACAAAACTAAGATGCAATCATGCAACAGTGTAAAAATAGAAGATAAATATCAAAGTATACTTCACTATAACCTCTTATATAGGCTGTGAAAAGACTAGGTTCTAGGCTTAAACAAGATGGAAAATGATGTTATGTAGGGATCTAGAGCCGAACAGTAGAAATGGAGGTAAGCGATGAGTAGCGAGCAGTATATAACATGTTTTTATACCTTAGTATCGATGGTAGGTGGTGAGAGTAAGAAGATATGAGTCTACTCCTCCTCTTTATAATCTATGAGGTGGCCTTACCCCGGCCCCTTTGAAACCAAGTTGAAATGCATAAAAAAAGCATTCTTTACGAAGAACCACCGACCATTGAGATTGGAACCAAACCTTCAATTTATGCAATAATTTTCAGTGTGCACAATATGAACAAAGAGAAATATTATACGGAAAAGATATGATGATCCTATGAAGCTTTTAGAATCAAGAAAAATCAAAATATATAAAGCAAAGCATCCGGTTAATGCCAATAAGATAAAATGAGTCAAGCCAAGTTAAGCAGTACTTGGTAATTTGGTTGAAAACAAATTTACTTTTTGCCAACAGTATTGTTTTAAGGAAATTTCAATGGGTTTTAAAGGCATACTCTGTAGGGTTCAATACACGAAAATTGTTTTGGTAGCCCAAAAACAGAAAATTTGTGTTTCATCCTCTTAATTTTGTATAAACAAAATGAAAGATTGCACATCATCAGTTACAGCTTACTTGGACTTTATTTAAGCCATAACCTCAATAACCCAGAGATGATTTATTGCACATTATTCTCCTTTGTACAGATTTTTTCTATGTAATATACAAAGTAGTTCCTTGAAAAAAAGAAAAATTTCTTATGCAGGTTTAGAGATATCAACTTACAAGTATCATAAATGTTGCAATACCAAGATTTTTGCTTCGCAATAATTCAACACACAACTGGGCAGCAGATGTAGTTTCGACCACAATAAAGTCAAGCCCTCCACAAGCAGTAGATATAGCGATGTCATATTTTGCTGCAGGCAGGCATTTGTGTTCAGTAAGTCTGAAACACCTGGAATATCAAAAAAGGTGGGCGGGTGTGGGGGATTCATGAAACAACTTCAACTTAGACCTCAATTATAAAAATAAAAAATAAATTAAAAAGTAAAAATGGAGAATAGTCTGATAATAGCCAATAAATTATATTTCAAAATCAAAACTTTGACTTGATGAGTTTGATCTCTTACATACGAATGATTGAGACACAATTGCAATTCTTTTCTCTTTTATTTAGAAATGCATCTTATATTACACTCGTAAACAGAAATTTTATACCAAAAGGTACACTGGTGAACTACGATCCCATGTCACCGCTTCATTCCTCTGCATTTTCTAATGAATCTTTAATTACAGAAACATTGTTTAACTATCCAAATATGATGTTGAGTACAATAAGGTGTACTTAGTACATATATTTTTTCATTCCATCCCAGTATTGATTGGGAGTTAGGGTTAGACTTGCTAACTTTATCACAGCTAGTCAAATAAGCCAGTCCCGAGCAACTTTTAATACTTGATCATTGAAAGTGGAAATAACAAATGGAAGAAATGCAAGTAGAAATAGTCTTGAAATTGCACATAATTATCATTTATTCTGGACTGAATCTTATTCAGAGCTGATTGCCCAGGTTTTTAATGACTCTGTTTAGCTTTTCAGATGTTTTAGATGAATGAATGAGTCCATGCACATACAGCTTTCCATGAATACAAGTTTCATGGCTAATTTTCTTTGAAAGCTTCAGATTTACAAAGCAATACCACCCATAGACTACCACATTGCAAACATATCAATCAAGTCAAAACATATAGTAAATACTGTATGCTAACACACCAGAAAATATTTCAGAAATACTGGAGATATCTCACTCTGTTTCTACATTGAAGTGCCCAGCTTTCACGTCTGGGATTCTCACATTGTATCACTACATATATGATACTGTTATATGCTCTTTTGATAGACCCATTCACTGTTATCTAGGAGCTGCTCTTGCACTCCCACATCTCTCTCAAAAAGACACAGGCAAGCATTCACTTTTAGCTATGGAATCATTTGATGCAATAGGCATTGATGCAGTTCCAATATGTATGAACAGCACCGCAGATGCTTTGACATTGTCAGTTATGAGGGCCCAAAGATAGCTTTATATCAGAGCTCTCCACCTATGCTCTGATCAGTGCTCTCTCCCATCAGCTGTGCTTCTTGAAGGAGCGTGGGTCATCTCTCAGAAGGTACATTTTGATTTAACAATTTCTGTAATCATGTGCTTTCAATTAATGTTTTGCGGCATAATAACATGGATCACAGGCCAACCTGGATGATTGACCTCACTTAATTGTACATTTGCCCCATGCTTCACCTGGGAGGTTATTATTTTCCCCTAGTCCAGAGTGACATCCCCTGTGGTCCGTCATTCATGAGGAGCACTAATAGGAGGCACTGATTGAAGTAGTGTAGCCGAGGTAATCCACACTTGACACCTTCCGTGTTTCCCCTACTATCCACATCCATTCTTTGGATTGATTGTCATTTCCCATTGGGATTGGAACCCTACATCCTCATTTCTGAGTCAAGGCCCAGAAATTTTCCTTAAGAAGTTGATGCAGCTGAAAGAAAGTTAAAAGCATGTGAAGCCACAAACAAAGGAAATGAAAAATGCAAAAGATGGCTGGGACATAGTAAGCATGTGGTCAAAAGCCTAGCATGAGTTGTAACTCCCTCATTAGCCATCACCCAGTTCCTCAGCATTTTGTGCTCTATCTAAATAAAAAAAACTCATGAATGACCCAGTTATAATGAGTGAGAAACTACTATATCTTTAAAGAGAATTGGAAAAGCATAAAGCAAGTTAGGCCTCCTGAGCTATGCCAGAAAGAAAGATAAATCATTCAAGTAAAATGAGCACCAAAGGGGTGGAAAAAGCAGTCCAAAGAATGGGGTGACTCATGCCTCCATGATTCCTCTCTGTTCTCATTATAGCACTTACAGATGTTGGATCTCTTTCAGTTGGTAGCATGGCTATGGCCATCTTCCTTGAAGTCTTTCCTGTTACATCATCACCTTTATCACACGCATCTATGGATTTATGGGTCTACCTGTGAAATGTCCTTCCCCTTGGGGGCTGGGGGCGCTTATTAGCGCTTAACTGCATAATCATCTCTAACACAAGTGTGGTGACTGGCCTACAAATCTTGAGCTAGAAAGACATTGGAAGGCAAGGTTTGTGTGAACTACTTTTGTGCCCCTAACATTGAATATGGCCTACTATAATACTTTAATGGTTTCCGTCCCTAATGATATTGATCTCACATGATCTTGAGGTAAGTTTTAGATCGCACATTACACATGCAGAAATATCCATTAAGAGATGGCTTGACACATCTCCAGCGCCATTTAGAGGACATCTTGCCTAATCTTGTGTAACGAACAAGGTTCGTTATAGCAAGGTAACATTCCAGAAGACTTGGAATATGTAGATCTCCATTGAAGATACAAGAATACATATTAAAATGTATCAATGAGAATGATGATACAAATGAGACTGCGGGCATGCTTATATACTCTAGGCAAGTACATCTTCATGGAAGGCCATGTCCCATTTAGACATGCCTCTTCAGTGCTAATTACTAATAAACTAATCATTATTACAATTATCCTCATTATTTATACTTATATTATTTATATATATATTTTATTAATAACATCTTGAGAGCAAATATGACTTTGCAACCCGAGCATTGCCCCCCTTGAGATGAGCATTGGGCTTTGAGGAGCCTCCACATGGTTGTACACCCCTTGCTATAACTCCACCTCTTGAAATGTTGAGCTAGGAATCCAAGGCATTGGCTTGTTTGATGATAATACCCAATGGATCCGAGACACCCCTAGGTGGGCCTTGACCCTGTCTCATGGACATTGTCGTGTTCCAAAGCCAAGAAGATGATCGAGATCACTCAGATAATTTGAGAGGGCTAGCACACCAAGCCTAGATGCCAACGCTTTCTCTTGTCACACGAACCCTACGTGCCCTAGAAGTGTGGCATGAGCCTCCTTGATAATGAGGTGTACCCATGCACTTTGATAATGTACCTCGTAGTGACGAGAACTCATTCACAACTTTGTCACTTGCTTGATGAAGATATCCATTTTGGGAGGGTGACATAATTTATTTCAACATGTGTGGGAGTTTTATTATTTATTTTTTGTGTTTTAAAGCTATCTTAAGGCCAGCTTGTGACACTGAGGCCTAGTTGAATGCTACAATCAAACTTTTAGGGTTTTTGTTGTAGAATTACAAAAAAATGACTTGGTTGCATTCATATAAATAGAGGTGAATCACTTTCATTTTATCATTATCACATTTCACTCACTTTTCTCTAAACGAGTTTGCACTAGTTCTCTTGTACTTTTCTCTTGGACGCAATGCATATTTAGTGGACCAAATAGTCTTGGAAGAAAGATCTTTGATGGAGAGACTTGTTTCAGATTGATGAAATGATTCTTGTTGGAAATGTCTTAGTTTATTGTCATTTTCTTCCATTTTTCCTGCTATTTTTCTGAAATTAGGGTTTCTAATGAGCCATATTAAAAAGTGCAATATTTTTCTTGAAATCTTGATTCTTTATGAAATGTAAAATTTGTTTTTCAAGAATATATTAAAGGAACTTGGTGCTTGTACCAAATCTGAACAGTTTTGTTGTCTCATGGTACCGCTGCATTCTGCAGGCACCAGATCTACACTCTGGTATGTCTGCTGACTAAAACTTTTTGGTTTGCCATCTTATAATAGTCGAATATGCTGATGGGACGTGGTTTCGACCTGTGGTGGTGCTATTCGCTATCGTGGTGATTGGGTATATCATCTGCAACTTAGCTTGTCCTTTAGTACCCATCTCAAGGATGTTTTGGTGTTCTTGCATGGAATGGAAGCTAGGGTTCAGTCGGTTCATTCCTTGAACTAACCCTTGGACAGTGTTCACCCACAACATTGTCAACAGTCTGGGGGATTGCCTCAGTTTGTATTTTCACTTGAGCCTGTGGTGGTTGCAACTACAGCCTTCTTTATTGTATAAAGCTCTCTCTATAGCTTTCATTTCATCAACAGTTAATGGAAACCTTTTTTCTAAAAAAAATTGCAAATACAACGATGGCAATGGCAGCTACAATACCAGAAAAATGCAAACAAAAAGTGAAGATTCAGGGTTCATAACTGCAAGATGGTTAAAGAATATTAGAAATAGTTCAAGAAAGACAACACAAATACTATTAAATATAGAGGTTCAAGAAGAACATATAACATGTTCATGATAGATATTCCCAAAATGCTGTGAACTGCAAAAAAAAAGCCATCAGCCTTGTGCTAAGTTGCACGAAACGGGGAAACGCGAATATAATATATATATATATATATATATTGAAAATATTTGAAATATATATATATATATATTATATAATATATATTATATATAATATATTGAAAATATTAAATAATATATATTATATATAATATGTTCAATCATAAAGCATAAATGATACATTATAATTTATTACACTTAACATTAAGATTTAATTTACATCACATTTACTCATGAATGATCACATAATGAAAATAAAAATATCGGAATATCCAAAAGCAACCTTTATTATATATCCAAATCTCAAAATCAGCATTTATTTAGATTTATATATGAGGCTGCAAGTACAATAAAGACTATAAGGCTACAAGAGAGAGATCCAAATCAGGATTTTCTGCATCTATATCCCATTCTTTAGAAGGACCATTGTTGTATTGGGAGTCTCCTCCTACATAGTTGAACGACCTTAGTGCTCTTGATTAAATACATGTTTCATACCCTAGTACCGTACATGATTTTGATTATTGGGAGTTTCCCCTGCATAGAGGGCTTGGTTCTCTTGATTAAATACAAGTTCCATACCCTAGTACATGATAAAATCCAATGGAAACATTGCAATCCCTCCAATCCTGAAATCTTGAAAAACAAATAAGTCTGTTGGATTTTGAGTGGGATCTAAAATTCTACTTTCTCCATATGAAATCCAATGAGGGCGAAACCACTCTCAAACATCCTGAGTTATTTCATGGTAATATTAAAAATTTAAGTAAAAGGACGACGAAAATGAATAATAAAGGAGAATATTTAACATTACCATGAACTGCATATCAACACTAGGGCAAAAATTCACTTTTATAACTTTAGACACGCATCTAGAAGCAACAAGAAGTCACTAACATACCCTAAAAGTAAATTAAAAAAAAAAATAATAAAAACACAAGTTAATGAAGAAACGTGGGTTGTACGGCCCTGAAACGCATTTCCGGCCGTACTGGCCACGTTTCCATTTCAGGAAACATGGCAGTACGGCCGGAAACGCGTTTCACAGCCGTACCAAACGCGTTTCCGCGTTTCGTACCCGTTTCCGTACGGAAATGGACCTCTATACCACGTTTCCTGCAACATAGGCCTTGTGCTATTAACAAATCCATCTGCCAATAAAATCCACTGCTTACAAAAGATACTCAGGAGAGCAGGTGACAAAATCATACGTGAAAATGATCTATGTATTCAATTCAGAATGATGCTATAAATCACAAAACCTAATTCTATTAACAGCAACATATTTCATGACAGTAAAATACTAAAATCGTAGAAAATGGGCCAGGATACGCCTTGGTTTAGAGCTATTTAATGCTGGCTGATATTATTATAAAAAGTAGAATAATATCAGTCACGAACAAAGTTTCCAACACGTGCAAATAAAGTGTTAAAGTACACCAAGGGGTACCTTAACAGTGCAAAATTTATGCAGGGTTTAGAAAAAATTAGTTGACTTTATCTTTTCGACACTAACAGAATACTGTGTGAAATGCAATAAAATACATTAAACGCCTACGTCAATTGCACAGCCTCTGGAAAATGGCCCTTGAACTGCTAACATTTAATGAAACCAAAGTCTAAAACAGATGGGCAGTAGTTATTTGATTGCAGGAACAGTAACTGCTTCCATCATTGACTTATTCTTAAATTTCAAGTACTAGAACGTCCTTAAAAAGAAGGAAGGAGACTGACCATGAATTGCACCAAGGTCTCCTAGCCGCCCGTATATACCCTGTATTTGCTTTGATTCCTTTGCTTGAAGAATAGCCCTTAAAACAGATCCCTGACTCTTCTCTGACTCCAAAATCGAGGAAAGTTCTGATACCTTTTGCCTTGCTGCTTGTTCAAGAGAAGCAAGGGACTCTTCTTCTTTTGTGCAAGTCTGAAAGCTCAATACAAGTGTCAAAGAATAGTAGATGGATCACACAAACTTGTTAACTAGAAAATATAACTACTTCCCTAAAAACCAGTCCCACCATTAAACATCTTATATTCACACCTGTTCTTCACTTCGAGCTTCTGATCCTAAAAGCTTATTTTTGTCTATTGCGGCCTCCATGTTTCGAAGTTCCACCTCCTTATCCTTTATTTTCTGTTTGATTTCCTTCATCTGATTTTGTGCTGTGTCAAAAGCCTTTCGTCCAGCCTCGTGCTGAAAGAAATTATGATCAGTTAAATTGATTATTGGAACAAAATATTAATGGTTAGACTGAGAGTCTAGTATCAGAAAAATGTGCCTTTATAGTTCAAAATATATGTTCTTAATCTTATTGTACTCAAACCTATTACAGAGAAATGAAATTGAGCAAAGCAGGCCTGTCAAACACAAATATAGATGCTTAAACTGAAATGCTTAGTTGAAGTTCTATCAATTAGTAGCTTACCTTCTGTCGCAAAAGCTTGCTCTCAGATTTTGCAACATCAAGCTTGCCTTTACAATCAATTTGCTGTTTTTCCCAAGGTTCCAACTCTGCTCGAACACTAGCAAGTTCATCACGATGCTTTTCTGTTTCCACTGCATAAAAAGAAAGAGAGCACCTGAATATTTATAAACAACTTCTAAACAAAGAAATTCCATACAGCCTATCCTGTAACTCATCCACAAGGCCAGTCTCTACCACTGGTAAACAGAACTGTGAAAGTATGGACCTAGAAAGTAAGAGGGTAAATTAGAATAGATACAGAGGAGAGCACAAGAATAGATGAAGAGCAATCAAGGGGCAGGAAGCTGAACAGAACATATTTCATGGATTAGGTCATGATGGGTCGTGTTATAATTTACAACTTACATTGTGTTAGGCTCTATCTTGTGATTTTCATCCCATTGATGGAGATTTTCTGCCAGTGCTCTTAGAGAATTGGACCAACTTGAGGGTGGGTGATACATTGTTATGTAAAAAATTATTTAATTTTAAGTTTAATTAGACGAAAGGGCACGATCATAAAATCATGCTCTTTCCCCAAAGGGTGCCCATGGCAGTATATAAGCCAAGAACCCCATTGTAAACAATCATCATCTGTCTATTCATTTTTAATAAGATATTTATACATATATTTATGTTTGTCAAGAAGTTTTCACTTCATTGGTATTAGAGCGTGTTCGCTCCTTAGGCTATATTCATCCGCTGCGAATCGCGATTCCCATACCCACACGCCTTTCCATCCGCTGACTCCACCTCCCTGTCTACAACCAACCACTCCATAGCACAACGCTTTACCGTTAGCTCACGGCCTGTCCATGCACCTTCAGCCATACAGATTCTCTGTGCATACAATAAAACCCTCTGCATCAGTCAGTTGTCTGTCCGCCCTTCCGCCAGTAGCTCGACCCTATCTGTGTCGTGTCACTGCCCGACTCCAGCCGCACACATGTCCATACAATTGTCTGCGCATACAACCCTCGTTCAGCCCCAGCGCTTCGGTGATTTCCACTTAAGGTTTTTTGAATGGTTAGCAAGAGGTGACCCCACCAACAGACGTCACAGTCAATGAAAAACGAAAACCTATATATAACGTCAAATATATATTTTCAAATATACATAACGTTATTTATGTATAAAATAAAATATATATTTATAACGTAAAATATATATCTTAATTTATATATATAAATCTATATATATATATATATAAAGTTAATTTAATTAATTAAAAAAAAATTAAGCTAGCAAATAAATACACGGCCCCACAAACTCGTTCAATGTCCACCATGACAATGGCAGATTTTCAAAAAAAAATGGTTGACACGGACCATAAGATAAATAACAACCACGATGAGGTCAGTAAAAGATTAGATGAATTCTATGTCAAGCTTGAGAGGCACGCTGACAATATCAAAAATCAGGTTGACAAAATCAAAAATCTTCAAGATACGACAAATCGAATAGAAATAAAGATGGAAAACCAACATGTCCAAACAGAGGTAGAAATCGAAGAGGCCTTAACAACGCTAAAACTTCTGCGTAAAAAGGCGAATTGTACACCCGCACAACTACTAAAAGAAAATGAAGAGAATCAAGAGCACATCTCATCAGATTCAACAAAGTCAGCAGACTCTCATGAAAAAGTTGAATCCCCAAAAAAATTAGCGACACCCCACCAAGAAGTGAGTAACGCAACCCTTACAAACAAGCAACTTTGGGATACCTTTACCAATCAACACCCGTTTTTTGCTCAACCATTAGATGGAAACGAAAAAAACCATGTTGCATGGATAAATAAAGCAGAAGAATACTTTGAGATATATGACATCAATGACAATGACGAAAAGCTTAGGCACGCATCCATGAAAATGGAAGGAGAAGCATATAATTGGTATATGTGGTAGAAAAAAACAACACACGTCATTAGCTGGAGAAAATTTAAGGATGCATTCTTTAAAAGATTCCAAGGTGTAAAGGAAGAAGAGTTCTTTTCTAAACTCATCAAATTACGACAAAAAGGAAGTGTGGATGAATACACTCAAAAATGGGAGACCTTACTAACACGAGTACCTGGGTTATCAAAATCTCGTCTAATTCAATCATACGTCTCGGGACTCAAAACCCATTTACAAGTAGAACTTGAGATGCATGACATTTCATCAATAGAAGTAGCAAGACAAAAAGCAAAAACAGCCGAAAAGAAATTCGAACAAATATTTTGGTCAAAATCTGAAAAAACATATTCAAGACGAAGAATACCTCAGTATGCAAACGCAAAAAATACAAGATATATTCCACCACATCAACGTGAAGATGAAAAAACTAATGTGGAAATGCAAAGGATAAAAGAGGGTAAATGCAAGCGCTGTCGTGAGAAGTGGAACCCCAAACATAGGTGCTCTAAAGGAAAAGAACCAAAGAACCTATATAATTGTGAAGCAACCAATGATTCAAATAGTGAAAATTCTGACAAAGAAGAAACAGAAGATGCCCCAAAATTCTCACCAGGATTTGATGACGAAAGTATTCCGCAAGTGTCATTATCAGCTATGAAAGGTATATCACAACCTCAGACTTTAAAGTTAAAAGGACACATAAAGAAGAACAACGTGGTGATTCTCATCGACTCTGGTAGCACACACTTTTTTAGATGCAACCGTGGCAAAGAGACTCAATATTTTTTCATTTCCCTTACCAAACATGAAGGTGATGGTAGCTAACGCTAAGAAGATTGAAAAGGTGGGGAAATGCCATAAGGTTAAATTGCAGACTCAAGACTTCAGTTTAGAGTCTCCTTTTTTCACAGTACCGTTAGGAGGACTAGATGTAGTCTTAGGTATCCACTGGTTACAAACTTTAGGTACTTATGCCGCCAACCACCAAGTACAATTTATAAAATTCAAATGGGGAGGTCAGAAGTACAAATTACATGGATTCCAAGCACCAGAAAATCAAATTATATCATCATCTCAGATGATGAAGATGATTCGAAAAGGAGCACCCGCTTATGTAGTACAATGTCACCAGCTAGAAATGTTGTCTGCAAATATGACCAGTGAAGAGTCACCAGAGATACAAGATCTAATTCAGAAGCATGAAAAAGTATGCTCAAGACCTACCTATGAAGATGCCGACTAATAGGGAAATTGAGCATATAATAAAAGTCAAGGCAGGATCAGAGCCTTGTCAACATCATGCCATACCGATATCCACATCACCAAAAAACAGAAATTGAGAGATTAATCCAAGATCTCTTAAAGTGTGGGACCATCTCAAAAAGTAAAAGTCCTTACGTTGCTCCAGTGTTGCTGGTAAGGAATAAAGATGGTTCATTCAGGCTATGCATTGATTATAGGGAATTAAACAAAATAACAATCAAAAACAAGTTCCCAATCCCCTTTATCTACGAAATGTTGGATGAGCTACATGGCGCAAAGTATTTTTCAAAATTGGACTTGTTGACTGCTGGAGTAGCACCTGACGATTATTTGACGACTCCATGCCCAAGGATGATCCAGAGGACACTTGTACCATCAGATGTCATCAGTCAACAGAGTTTTTTAACTCTCCTTCTATCTTCTCATCATATTTCTTCTTTGTACCCAGATTCCACACCCTACAGGGAATTGTAATAAGTGATGCTAGTATGATGTTTCTTGAATTTGTAACAGGCCTAGGATGTGGGACTCGATCGGCAAACGAGTACACCTTGGAGTGTTTTTTTTATCCGGTTAATTATCCCTTCTTTTCCCTTCTTTTTCAGAGG
>APFE031218406.1:15766-35647 GCA_000404065.3 Pinus taeda
AGATGTGGTGTTCAGAGAGGTGAAAGATGTTATTAAACATGAAGTCCAACCAAAGGAACCTGAGAAGATAGAGTTTGAGCTAAAGGAGGAAGAATCAAACTCTACAACAAAGAAGGAATCAGAAGATGAAGAGCCACAAACTCTGGGTGTGAGAAGATTAGTTCGAGAAAGAAGGCAGCGAGAAAGGTATAGTCCATCTGCTTTCTGTTCAAATTTTTCTTTATCTATTACTGATGATGATCCCAAAACCGTTAAGGAAGTAATAGATTCAAAGGATGGAAAACTCTGGAAAGAGGCAATGGTTGATGAAATGGCACCTTTGCACAAAAATGAGGCTTGGGATCTGGTGGAGTTTCCGGCTGGAAGGAAACCCATTGGCAGCAAATGGGTGTTCAAGAAGAAGACAAATGTAGAAGGAAATGTGGAGAAATACAGATTGGTAGCAAAAGGTTATTCCCAGGTGCCGGGAATTGGTTTTGGTGATATTTTCTCTCCTGTTGCCAAGGTAACTTCTATTATATTACTTTTATTGCTCCTGCTTTTAATTTTGAGGTAGAACAAATGGATGTGAAAACAACATTTATTCACGGGGATCTGGAAGAGGAAATCTACATGAAGCAACCTGAAGGCTTTGCGGTGAAGGGTAAGAAAGAACTGGTATGAAAGTTAAATAAGTCTCTGTATGGGTTAAAATAGTCACCAAGGATGTGGTATCAGAAATTTGATACATTTATACGGGGACTTGGCTGCACCAGAATCAAAGTAGATCGTTGTGTGTATTTTAAATTAATTGGTGACCATGTTATTTATTTAGTCTTGTATGTGGATGATATGTTGCTAGTTGGAAATGACAAATAAATTATCCAGGATTTGAAGACCCATTTGTCCTCCAAATTCGACATGAAAGATCTTGGTGCTGCAAACTATATTTTTGGCATGGAAACTAAAAGAAATTGGACAAAGAGGAAGCTCTGGTTAAACCAAAAGAAGTATGTCAAGACAATATTGAAGAGGTTTAATATGCAAGATAGTAAATCGGTGAAGGTTCCTATTCATGTTGGTGTAAAGTTATCTGTTGAACAGTGTCCTAAGACACAAGAAGAGGAAGAGGATATGTCTCGTGTTCCATATGCAAGTGCAATCAGTAGCCTAATGTATGTGATGGTATGTACTAGACCAGACATTACACATGTAGTGGGAGTATTGAGCAGGTTTATGTCAAAACCAAGGAAGGGGCATTAGACAACAATGAAGTGGGTTTTTAGATATTTGTGTGGCACTAGTGATTATGGTTTGTGCTACCAAGGAAGACCGGGATTGGACAGAGTTTTGGATATCCGTGGTTTTGTTGATGTGGATTGGGCTGGAGATCTATATAAAAGATGATCTACAAGTGGGTATGTGTTTAACCTATTTGGAGGTGCAATCAGTTGGATGAGTAAGAAACAATCTGTAGTGGCACTATCAACTACAGAGGCAGAACACATGGTAGCCACTGATGCAAGTAAGGAAGCAGTTTGGTTGCAGAGATTGTGTTCAAGTATGGAGTTAGTACAGGGAGCTATAAGGATAGACTGTAACAACCAAAGTGCAATTTTCTTGGCAAATAAACCTACATATTATTCAAAGACAAATGACATTGATATTCAATATCACTTTGTGAGGGATATGATAGAGCACAAAAAGGTGTTGCTGGTAAAAGTGGACACTTTGAAGAATATTGCAGATGCATTGACAAAATTTGTGAGCTCTAAGAAGTTCTCTTGGTGTAGAGAAACAATGGGAATTGTAGGGCTGGATAAATGACTAAGCTCTCTTGTGGCCCCTTGTGGAAAGGAAACAACAAGTGGGAGAATGTTCAGTTGTGTTATATTCTTTCCACAACTAGCCCACATAGTTAACCAGGGGGTTAGAAGGGGGGCGGAGCCCCCCCTTCGTTGTGCCGATTGCGTAGCGTGGGGAGTCACAGGGGATTTGAGGGGTGTAGGTAATCCCACTCTATGGGGTCCGGGGCAATGCCCCAGAAAATTTTGGTTTTGGACCCTATGTTAGGTTGGGCGGACCTACCTATGGTTTTGTGCGTGATTTTTCACACATGGTTTTGGACGCGATGGTTTTCAATCCATGCTTTTGGATGCGATGGTTTTCAGTCCATGGTATTGAATGCTTCAGGTGTATAAATATGTATTGTAACATTGAAATGAACATAATGAAAAATCATGGTGGTAGTCCCGGTTTTGGGATCCAGGGGAAAATCTTTGTGTATATGTGTTCTATGTGTTATGCTCTCGCATTGTTTATTTTCCGTGTTTTAGAATTCGTATGCAGGTAATTTTTGTACGAGGTTAAAACCTACAAAAACAAATCTGATACCAAATGTAGGCTTTAATCCCATACAGAAATTACCTGCATACGAATTCTAAAACACAAAAAATAAACAATGCGAGAGCATAATACATAAAACACATATACACAGAGATTTTCCCCTGGATCCCAAAATGGGGACTACCAGCTTGATTTTTCATTATGTTCTTTTCAATGTTACAATACATATTTATACACGCTGAAGCATCCAATACCATGGACCAAAAACCATCGCATCCAAAACCATGGACCAAAAACCATCGCGTCCAAAACCATGCTCGAAAACCATGCACAGAACCATAGGTGGGTCCGCCCAACCTAATATAGGGTCCAAATTTTTTTTGCCTGGGGCATTGTCTTGGACCCCGTAGAGGGGGGCTTCCTGCCCCCCTCAAACCCCTTGTGACTCCCCCATTGCGTAATTAGCGCAACGAAAGGGTGCTCCGCCCCCCTCTAACCCCCTGGTTAACTACGTAGGCTAGTCATGGAAAGAATATAACACAACCCAACATTTTGTAAGTATTTCATAGATACCTTTGATATTCATTCGAGGGTGGTCCCATTCACAATTGTGACAAATGCATTAACCTTGATAGCCATCTTTCAATATTGAAGAAGTTTTTTGGGTCAAATACTTTTTTTTTTTAAATTTGGTGCAGCCATATGTGTCTTTAATTAGGAATAATCATGTATACATGCTCCTCTTCTCAAGGGCAGATGCATATAGGGCCATTCATACATTCCCTTTGACAAAGGGAAGCACATATGTGCACCCCACCTTTTTAAAATTAATAAAAACCTTTAATTTCCTTAGAAAATTATAAATGAATGGAATCAAATTGATGATAAAAGCTTGAGGATTTACCTGGTCTAGGTAGTCCATGATATCAACAATTCAGTCTCTCAATATCACCTATTGAAAATCAAGGGATTTCACACCAAAATGCACATGGTTTGGTAAAAAGTTTAATGAATGGTGAAAATGAGTTATTCACTATTTTGTAAAATATTTTACTAACTTCTCTATAGTTGTTAACCATATTTTAAATTTTTAACTAATTGAATAACTTATTTTAGGTGCGACATAAGAAGTTGTGACTTTGAAACACTTTTTCATTACTATCATTCACATTAGATCTAATGTGGCAGGTAATGTTTCCTATATTTGGCATACAAGGTAGGGATTTTTCACCTTGCATTCGACATTAACATGTGATTTTCATCTTTTCCATTGGATCAATTCCACTATTTTGTAACATGAACCTTTATTGTCATTTTATAAGTGTTGTAAGTGGGTGGTAGATACTACATTTACATGAGTGCTCTAGTTAGGACCTTGTTAGCCATTTGGTACTCATGCTATTATTTATTAGTAGGCATGGGACCCCTATTCAATCCCCCATGATTTTTTTAATGAAGTTTCATTACATTCTTTTAAAGCTTATTATGGCCATTTCCCATGGGGCTCGCATTGTTGAGTTGTATTATTACATTGAATTTAACTGTTTTCACTTTTGAGCCTAATGTTGACTTCAACTTGTTCTCTTATGCCCATTTTCATATGCATTATCATTAGTTGCTAGCCTTGCATCCTTTTCTTTTGTAAATCAACATCTTTATTCTTGGAGGACATATTCCCCGAGTGCCCATATATTGTATGCCTCTCTTGCATTAAGCATAGGTATGTTCCAAGTGCTTAAGATAGTTTTCTTTCCCACAACACTCATTGTGTCCACCATATATTAGTATTATTTTATTCATTTTCAAGGTTTTATTATATGAAAAAGTTGAAAAAATTAAAATATGAAAAAATAGGGGATTGAAAGAAGTGAGTTTTCAGTTTAATGTTGGAAGCAATAATAAGTCATGTCACCTTTGTATAAAGCACCAAAATATGAGTCTTTCTCTCATTAGTTTGAGTTATAGTATGACTTAAAGAGGTTGAACTTTTTTTTTTAGATTTTTACTCATTCGATTGTTTACTCTTCCAATCATATGGAAAATATATTGATGCCTCCTATGTCGCAAGCCTATATCATTGTCAATTCTTGAGAATATGCTACTCAGGTCGCCATTATGTCATGCTTATGTTCAAGGAAAATTAACTCTATGTTGACCATTTTGCAAATGTCTCCTGACTCAGTTTGTCAACCTTCTCATTTTTCAAGGCACTTTCAATGTTAACAAGTATCTTCTTATATACTCATGTCAGTGTGGAAGGTCTCCATTTACTTCTTACTAAAAATTTTGAGAGTCAAACCTAGAGTAGAAATTTGGCCCTATTTTCATTATTGATAGGTGACCTTGTGATCAATAGTGACATTTATTATTGGTTGTTGATTGAATGATCTCCCTTTTGTTCAATGTCAACACATATATTCACACATTGGAACTTTTCCAACAGGGTACTTTTTCCCACTTACATAGGGAATTCAACAATGTAGTTGATATGTTGTCAAAGGAAGGTCTTTCAATGAATCTGGGTTTCATAAAATTTTCGGTCTACAAGAAAGCGTGCCACATAAATTCTGATTTTTTCCCCTTGGAGTTTATGGATAGATCCACTCTTTTAGTTTTTTATTTTGTTTTTGTTACCTCACAATACCAAGTTTTTCCAACCCACTTTTTTTGGGGGTTATAAATTTTCCTACTTGATGATGGTTATTTGTTAGACAATTAATTTTATTATGCTTTTTTTGTGAGTCTCCTAGCACCCGGGTTAGTGATTTTTTTTGGCATGAAGAAGAATTGGTTTGTGCAAGTAATATTCGTAAATATGGATATAATGTATCGGTGTTTAAATACCATGGGGTTAAATGCTATAAAATGCATATATGTTCATCTATATTGATGTAAACATGGTTTTTTGTTAATGAAAACATGTTTGATTTTTCTTTCCTGGAAAATATTCACATAGTGGGATTTGTTCAATACATTGGGTTTCATTTGCACCATTGGTGGGATTCCTCACATCTATCAATGTCTTTCATTATTGGTTGTTTGTCATAGGGTCTTCTCTATATGTTATTTCATTTGGTGCATGCAAGAGATGCACTTGGCAGTGGTCTTAACAATTCTTCATTTGATTTCCTCCAAATAATTAGCCATATAGTTTCACTCATGTCAGTTGATGGGGGATCACTTAATACCCTCCTTCCATTACATTTTTTTCCATCAACATCAACTCATTTTATCTAGGAACAAGATCTAGGGTATTACTTATTAACTTGAGGTTTGTTGCCATTAGTGGCAAATTCAATCCCTTTTGACAGTGGGAATACATCATGTCCCCTGATTGATAGATGCTATAAGTGTTTGAATTCATCCCAATCATTTTCACTTGTTAGAATGTACTTAGTACCTTCACTCCCATTATCATCAACGATGGGATGTCTCATGTTAGCTATATACATCAATGACTAGTAAACAAAATGATTACTCTTGTGTTTAAAATCAACTCATTTATTCACATGGCATGAATTTCTAACCACAGTAGTTGGTTTGAAGACCTCAATTCAATCTATGAAAACATTTTTTTTGAGTGGAAACATTATCAATTCATGTTGGTAATATCCTCTTTGTTAAGTTTCTCTCCATTCCAGTAATATCTTTAATGATGTTGCACAAGTTGTTGGAAACTACCACTCTTACTCACATGATTTTGGTACTTCATGGAGGACTATTTTGCTCATTCCTTTGCTCCATATACCCTCCTAAGACTTTAAATATATATCGAGATGTAGCTCCATTGTGTATTTCTCATGGCTGCGGTCTTTTGACATGGATCCATTGTGTATTTTGTCATGGCCATGCTTATCACTCTTTATGAATATTTAATAGATCTATAAAGTACTTGATTTGGTGGCCATGATTTTCTATATCTATGCATTGGTATGCCTAGCTTAGGAAATGAGTTATGTTGATTTGGTTTCTTTTTGGAGGTGGTGCTTTTGTCTGATTTTGGTGAAATATTCTTGGGTCCACTTAACATGTCCTCCTCAATAAACCCCACTTGACAAGATTAATATTCAAGAGTAATCATACTTAAGAATTACTTATTGTGTGGTTGATTGGAGTAGACAGACTCAACAATAAACATAAATGTATACATATAATTTATTAATAAATTGAAGGATGATTAAATAAATGAGGGATCATGCTTAAATACAGCCCAAGATCCATTTACGTGAGGGGCATGATGTTTGATCGTACCCCTTAGTCTAAAAATGGATTTAACTAAGTTAGAATAATTGTATACATAACATTGCCTCCCTCTCAAAATATCGATTTTTCCTCAAATAATGCATAACATTGGGTGTTGTTGATGAAATGATTTTGTCTCCCAAGAATATTCTTCTCGCAAGTTCTTCCACTCGATCAAGTATTCTTTAATTACTCGAGATCACAACTTCCTTTCCCTCGTGGTAGCAATTCATTTTGGTTCTAAGATGAACTTGTCTTCATCATCTAATATCGGAAGTGTTGTCTATGCTGATTGGTGTTTTCCCATTGCCCTTTTAAGACAAGATACATGGAAAACGTTGTGAACTCGACTATTATCCAGAAGGCTTAAGTTGTATGTTACTTGGCTGATCTTTTTGTTAATATAATATGGTCCATAAAACTTTGGTGCCAATTTGTTTTTTCCTTTTTTCTTTAGGGATAATTTCTTGTAAGCTGAAGTTTAACAAATACCCATTCTCAACCTTCAAATTCTCTCTTTGCTCTATGTCAGTCGGCTTTTTGCTTCATGCGATTTATTGCGATACTTAGATTTTATTTTAATGTTTGAAAGACTTTTTGGGTTTCTTCTAACTGCTCTTTAATTGTTGTAACTTTTGTCTCGGAAATGGCCAAGTCCTTCCATTTAGGAGGTTCATATCTGTACATAGCTTGAAATTGGGTCATCTTTGCGAAAGTGTGATAAATTGAATTTTACCACCATTCAACGAGATGTAACCACTGGGCCCACTTATTTTGTTTGTCTGTTGCATAATAATGAAGGTAAGCTTATGAGCACTTATTGATAGTTTATGTTTGACCGTCTCTTTGAGGATGATATGTAGATCTCATGTTTATGTATGTCCCAATATGTTTGAAAAGCTCCTTTCAAAAATTCCCTTTAAACTTGGGATCTCTATCACTAACAAGGAATTTAGGAAATCCATGTAATTTGTAGACATTCTTGCAAAATATCTTGACGATCTCTTTTTTTGAATTTGATTTCTTCATTCCTATGAAGTGTGCATACTTTGTGAGTTTGCCTACTAGTACAAGAATTTTATCTTTCTTATCTGACATGGGTTATCCTTCAATAAAATCCGTTGATATTTCTTCCCATTTTTGGTTTGGGATATTTAAGGGGTGGATCTGACCTTGGGTTATAATGTTCTCACCTTTATTACACAAACATCGATCACATTTTGCTACATATTTTTGAATATCATTATTCATACCCTTCCAAAAGAATGATTGATGTGCATTATAGTAGGTTTTAAAGAAACCTACATGTCCGATTGACAGTGAATCATGGGTCTCTTTGAGAACCTTGAATTAAAATTTGGAATTTGGACTTAGGTAAATCCTTCCCTTGTACCACAAAATATTGTTTTTCCATTCAAATTTTGAATTATGAGGGTTATTGATTATAGCACTTATTTCTGGATCTTTTGCATACTCACTTTGGATTTCATTAAGACATTATGGGATTATAGTTGAGACTACAAACAATGATGTTCCTTCATCTTTTCTGCAGAGAGCATCTCCCACCACATTGTCCTTTCCCTTTTTATGTAATATCTACATGTTAAACGAAACAAATTTTTCAATCCATTTTTATTGTTCTTTAGAGAGTGTTTTCTGTTGGAGGAGGTACAATATATTGTTATGGTATATTCATATGGAGAACTTAATTCCCAAAATATATTGTCTCCACTTGGCTAGTTCGTGCATAATCACAAGAATTTCTTTGTTGTTTGTAGACTTAAGATGTTCCCCCTTATTGAGCTTCCTGTTTTCGAAAACTATTTAATGACCATATTGCATCAATACTACTCCTATACCAAAAATTGAAGCATCACGTTGGATTATAAATGGTTTTGAAAAATCAGGAGTTACTAATACAGTTGCTTTAGACATAAAAAAATTTAAGTCTTCGAAACACTTTTTTGCTTCCTCATCCCAACAAAATGAATTTTCTTTAGAAGGTTTGTCAGAGGAGTAGATATATGGGAATAGTATTTAATAAACCTTCGATAGTATCCAGTTAACCCTAAGAAACCCCTTAACATGGATATGTTAATTTGTTTGGGCCACTCTCTTATGGCCTTGATTTTAATAGGATCTACTTTTACTCCTTCCTTGGATATTATATGTCTGAGATACTCTACTTCCTCTTTCACGAAAGTGCACTTAGATTTCTTGGCATAAAATTGATGCTCTTCTAATACAATGAGAACTTTCTCTAAATGTTGTAGATGCTCCTTCCATGTTTTACTATTAATTAGAATATCATCAAAGAACACTAACACAAACTTGCTTAGATATGGGCATAATGTCTCATTCATGGTGGTTTAGAATGTTGTTGGAGCATTAGTTAGACCAAAAGGGATTAGCTAAACTCATAGTGACCTTCATGTGTACATAACACAATTTTAATTATGTCTTCCAACCTTATCCTTATTTGGTAGTACCTGATCTCAAATCTAATTTTGAGAAGTATGTAGCTCTCTGTATTTCATCCAGCATTTCATCGATAAATGAAATTGGAAACTTGTTGTTAATCGTTATCTTGTTTAGTCCTATGTAATCTACGCATAACGTAAACGATCCATATTTTTTTCGAACAAATACAACTAGAGCAGCATATGAACTTCTACTTTTTGCGATAATGCCACATTTTAAGAGATTTTGGACTAACCTTTCAATTTAGATTTTTTGATGATGTGGATATCGATTTGATTTGATGTTGACGGGATTTGATCTTGATTTGACTTTGATTGTATGTTCGATTTCTCTTTTAGGAGGAAATTTCATTGGAAAGTCTTGGAACACCTTCTCATGATTTTGAATTAGTTCTTGAACTTCAGGTGACTCTTTGTTAATTAATTTCATCATTTTCATTTCTAATTGATTCTCGGTCATTGGAACCCATATCACTTGTATTTTTACCCTTTCCATTTAAATTTTATAAATTGCTTTTGATGATTGGCAGAGTAAGTTCCTAATATTGGTAGCCATTGGATCCCTAGGACCACATCAACTCCTCCTAATGCTACAACGTAGAATAGAGATTCTATATTATAGTCTTGACTTTGTAATTTGACTTTATGGAATTTCCCTTCTTTTTCAATTTTCTTACTATTAGATACCATAACCTTCATGTTGGGCATAAGAAATGTGAAAATGTTGATCCTTTTCACCATAGTTGAGTTCAAAAATTTTGGGTGCTATCGGTATCAATTAGAACCATTACATTCTTTTTTTATATGACCCTTCAACTTTAATGTTTGGGCCTGTGATATACTTGTCATGTTGATAATGACACTTGCAGAATGTTCTCACTATTTGGTTCTGGAGAAAATTGTGGAGAATCTTCAATTTCTTCTACATCTGATTCTTCATTGTATGAATCATTAGTGGTTTCACACTTATACAGGTTCTTGGTTTCTTTTCCCTTAGCACATCTATGTTTAGGATCCCATTTTTTGCCACAATGTCTACACTTGCTTTCTTTCATTCTTTGAATTTCCAAGTTATTTTCTTCTCCTTCATGTAGATGTGGTGGAACATATCTTGTGTTATTCATGTTCATAGTTTGGGGAAATCTTCGTCTTGAATATACTCTTTCAACTTTTGGCCACTGCTTCTTTTAGTTCTTCTTTTCAATAGTTTTTTCCTTTTGTCTTGCTAATTCTATAGAAGTGATTCCATGAAGCTCAAGCTCAGCCTGGAGATGGGGTTCAAGTCCAATGATGTATGACTGAATGAGATGAGTTTTGGAAAGTCTAGGTACTCGTGTAGCTAAAATTTCCCATTATCGGGTGTATTCGTCCACATCTTTTTGTCGTAGTTTCGTGAGTGTTGAGAAGAAATCATCTTACTTGACACCTTCGAACCTCTCAAAGAATGCATTTTTGAATTTATTCCAATTGATAGAAAGTGTCATCTTCTTCCACAACATATACTAATTATCTACCTCTCCTTCCATTTGCATGGATGCATGCCTGATCTTTTCGTCATCATTGTCGATACCATAAATCTTGAAATATTCTTATGATTTATTGAACCATGCAACACTTCACTTCTCGTTACAATCAAATTTGGAGAGCTCAAGTTTTCCTCTTTGTTGATATGTAGCAACTTCTGGATTGAAGAAGGGGTATTGATTCGCGAGCTGCATATTTGAGTATTGATTCCATAGCCGCATATTTTGAAAATTTGTGTTACTATTTTGTTGATGGGGTATGGATGATGCTTTTGGAGACTCATGTGAGTCTAACGAGTTTGATGTATTCAGAGAATTGAGATGTTTAGTAGCTTCATTATTTTTGGGTATTTGATCGGGTGTAATCTTCAACTTGTCACAAATACAGGCCAACATCACCATTACTTGATTGTGATTTGGATCAACCTTATTTGAAAGGACTTCATGATCCTTTTTAAATTCGTTATGGTTTTGCTCAAGATGACTCTCTATTGTATTTATTGTATCCTGGAGCTCCTCGGCTTTTGCGCCATGTCCAGTCACCTTAGTCTCAAGATCTATCAATATTTTATGAAAATCAATCATCAACATTGATGATGACATTGATCTATCAATATTTTATGTATGTATGTATGTATGTATGTATGTATGTATGTATGTATGTATGTATGTATGTATGTATGTATATGTATAATACTATGTAGTATCTTTTTAAATAATATATACCTACATCTATTAGTTTATACGACTTAAAATTATACAATATAGTGTGTAACTATAAAGTTATAATTTATTAAGTCTTCCCTACAAAATGAATTAAATCACACCAAGGAAAATTTAAATGTTAATATATATAATATAGCATATAACTGATAGTTATATACTTATCGAGATAAAAGGCAACAGCTCAGTTTGAAACTGAATCTCCATGAATAATAACCTTTCAACGTTGGTTTTTGACGTGCTCTTTGAATTGAAGCAGTTGTGAATGGGAATTGGTGGAGTGGTGTCAAGTCGACAAGATACAATGGAATGGTCATAACAGACACGATTTGGGGCACGGTGCGGGGTTGTGGGCAGATGAAAGTCTTGTTGGTGGATTGTGGTAGCAACCCACGTAGGAGTGACAAGCAGCGGATAGGGAAGACAACGATGTTTCAAGCAAGAAGGAAAGACGAAAGATGACAAGTAGGATGGTCGAAGGGACTAAGACAATCGATGGTAATGTAAAATGTGGTGGAAATGTAAGAGGCAACATGGGTGGGGGTTACGGTTTGGTGGCTATGAAGAAACAAGGTGGCTAAAGATTCAATGGAATCAGTGGCTGGCAGCATCTATAGAGAATGGTGGTGGATGGAAGGAATATGAACCGAACACAAAAGTTTGTGTGTTTGCAAGCATCACCTACTTTGATACCAGATGGAGTAGATAGAATCAACAATATATATATATAAGGGCTCAGGCTTAAATATAGCCCAAGATCCATTTACATGAGGGGCATGATCATGCCCCTCAGTCTAAAAAACAAAGTTAATTAAGTTAGAATAATTGTATACATAACATTGATGGCATTGTGCTAAATTTTGGTGATGTTTTACCTAATACTATGAATTTCGTTTACTCTAGTCTCAATGAATTTGACCTTACAATTATGGTAGATGTAGTGAAGACAGATCAAGACACTTGCACTATTGTTAATAATTATTTCAAAGGTGAGAGCCTTCATGTTGTAATAAATTTTTTTACACAATCTACACCTATGTCACTTAGAATTCTCAATCTAGAGAAAAAATTGGTTCACTTTTCTTTATCAAAGGGCCAACCTATTAACTCCAATCAAAGAAAATGGTTTTTGGGGAAAGCGAACTTGAGTTTATCTATCGAGATAGGAAGCTTTTTAAACTTAAAATTAAGTTCCTAGAGTCAATCCACAACAAAATGAACATCCACAGTGCACCCTTGGTTCAATTTTTGGGAAATGGAATTAAAGTTAAAGTGACTCAAAATTCTAAGTGGGGAAATCGCAATATCATCTATATTATGTTGGCATGTGGTATTCCAATATGTGTGGCTTAGTGCTAAAAGTGGTGAGAAATGTTCTCATAAACAATTGTTAGATGTGAAGTTCAATATGTTTATCTTTCTTAGAAATCTAAGGGTAAATTCAAGGACTTATCCTTTATAACACCATCCACTTCAATAATTTTATTCATGGGAGCTAATATTAAGAGACATTTACAATTTTATTCATGGGAGTTTATATTAAGAGACATTTACAATTGCATTGTGTTTATAGTTACTTAAAATTTAGTGAAGTTGTCAATCCTACAACATTTAAATTGGGCATGTTTATTGGTTCATTGCAAGTTCATGAATTTGTTCTTTTCACTTGTTTGTTGGAAGAAAGGATTAAGCCAGTTGAGCTAAAATAAGATATAAAAGAAATTAAACACTCTTTTCTAGCACATTGAAATACAAAGTAGACATATAGGTTGTAGGGGATTGTGTGTGGATAGGTGCAAATATGGAAAATGACAATCATTAAATGGGTTTCACATGCAAGTTGAAACCTTGTTATAGCATGATAATTTCCCTCTCTACTCTATATTAAACAAACAAACAAGTGCACTTAGAAAAATTATCTCCTTACAAGATGAGCCTACCGAGTGAAGGCATTGAACTTGAAGGAATTGTGGAGGAAACAGTGGTAACAATAACATTATTGTTATCTTCAACAATATCTTGGTTGCATTGGGGACTAAACTTTTAATTGTTTTTTCATTGGATGCATAAGTGGAAGGTAATAAGCCTTTGTCATTGTGTTCCTCTCTTACTTCCTTTAGCCATTGTTCTAGACTAGTGGAAGGCCCCACTGTTTCACTAGAAGTTTTTATTAAAATGGAGTAGAACCCCTATACAACTTCCATTCCAATACAAATTACATAATTTATAATAATTGTTTTGCTAACCCTTTAACCCTTAGAACCACTTTATATCACAATATTTCCTCAAAAGAAGCATTGATGCTATTGCTTGACATGATTATGCAATGGAAATGGAAAAATAAAAATAAGAGAGGAGACAATAATGTCTACTAAGAAAATGGACTGCTAAGGTAAAAAATTCAAACATAAATAAATAATTATATATATATATATATATGAAGAGAATTCCTTATTGAGAAGGCAAGGACTAAACATGATCTAATTAATAATGCAGTTGTTGGTTGTCTTATTAGGGGAAACTTATCTATGAAAGTCTTAACCTTTTTTTTCCCAAGGAAAAATCGTAATCTTTCATTAATATTGAAAAATTACATATAGTATATGCTTGACAGGATATGCATTACTTGTCTTTCTGGAGTATGTCCAGAATATCAACAATCCCATTCCTATGAATGGTTGTAACAAAAATAATAATTCACCACACAGGGTGAAACTGGATATAAGTTCATAAAACTATGTTTTGAAATATATACACCTCACAGGGTGATTTGCATAAATAAAACTATGATATATACATCATCATATGTAGCTGGAAGTCATCAAAAATTAGGTGACATCCACCCGATGATGTATCTGATCTATGTATGGTCTATGATAGTATTGGTACTATGTAGTACCCCTCTGCTCATGAATTATCCACTGTCCTCTTGGCAGGATCATGGCCTCCTTGGAAAGGTCATCAACACTGTCGTTATGTTCCCTGTAAATATGATGACAAATAATGGAGTTAAAATGTGATCTGAAATGCTTCACTTCATCCAGAATGTTTATAAGTGTGTGTGCATGCAATCTTTTGTTATTGCTGAACCAATTAATAATAGTTTTTGAGTCGCCAAAAATCTGAATATCTCTGCACTCATGGCTAAGTGCAACATGTAATAGATGACGAAGAGTGATCAATTCAACAAAATTATGCGTTCCTTCACCCAAGCCCAGCCTTACTCTAAAGAAATGATGATCAGTGAGGTAAAGAAGGAAACCTCCCCCACACCCATGTTGTTAGGTTGCTCTGTCAAAATAAGCCCATGGTGTGGAATGGTCGATCAAATCGAGAGCAAGAGGTCTGGATGGTTGTGGCAGAGTATATTCTGGTAGTTCAAGGTAAGAAGAAACAATTTTTGTTGTAATGCTCTGCCACCTGATCACGATGTCCTCAAATGTCATTTTGTTTTGTGCCAGCCAAATATCCCAGCAGATAATCAAGGGTAGACATGGGAGATTCAATCATGCGTGTGAGTTGTTCTAGGCTTCCCAAGCTACTAAAATAATTTCTCCTTTCTATTCGCCAGTGAAACGAATCTCAGCAGCTACACATCTCCATATATGTTTAGTTGTATCACAATTTAGGAATAGGTGCTCAGTAGATTCTGTGTTTTATTTACATAGAATGCACGAATGAGGTCCATAAATGGATCTATCAATGAGAGAGTCCCCAATAGGTACTTTGTTACAGAGAATGCACCAGAAGAAGAGTCTAGTTCAGGGGGGATTTCAGTTTCCATATGATCTGCCACCAACTTTGTATGTGTTTAGGTTTTTTGTCTTGTAGTAGACTCAGATAACCTTCCTTTGGTGAGTAGATGTCGGACTCTACCATGCACCACATGAGTTCATCTGGTCCATCCTTAATATAGATGTGTGACTCATTCAATGTGGTAGTATAATTATTCCAAGAATGATGCCATTGTGGTGGAAGGTTTAGCTGAGATGCAGATTTGTATGCTTGTGCGAATATAGAGGTATTTTCCTAATTTGCAATTTGAGCAATCACCTTGATATCTTGTTGATTTAAGTACAGGATGAGCTCTCTTGGAAGTTGGCATCTGCCTCCACCCCCTGTCGAGGGATCCTGGCCAATGCGCACTTTTGTGCCTTCATATATCCTCCATGCCAGGTGATTGCGAATGAGAGGGAGAGAATGAAGAAGTGCTTTCCAAACCGAGGATATGCCTAACCTTCTCCATTGTGGCATCTTTATCCAGTCCATTATTTGGTGTGGCCAAATATATTTATGATAAGAGACAGAAGTCCATAAATTTTGTTTGGTAAGGAGGGTCTAGCCCATTTTTGCAACCAAGGCTTGTGCAAATAGGGTTAGATCTTTGAGTCCCCATCCTCCCCATTTCTTGGGCAATGCAATCTTGTTCCAGCTTACCCATGCAAAAAATATTTTCTCTTGACATCCATTCCACAGATATCTGCAACAAATTTGTTTGAGACGAGCCAGTATACATCTGGGAATCCATGCCAATGCCATCCAAAATACCAAGGTAGCTTCCAAGGCTAATTTTATGAGCACTAGTCTTCCAGCTCTGGAAAAGAAGTGATGGCACTAGTTTGTAATTCTTTTCTCTAATTTCATTACCAACCAATTCCAATTTGCAACCTTTTGGCTCAGGGGCTTGATCCAGAAACCTAAGTATTTCAAGCCCTGATCAAGTGGATGGGTGTTGTATGGTAAATGTTGTGTTGCAAAGGTGGATTCCTGTGTGGAAGTGTAAGCTAGAGTGATTGTGTATTTCACATGATTTGCCAGCATACCAGGGGCCCTAGAGAAGATGGTTAGGACCTTATCGAAAGCTATCAAGTCATGAATGCCGCCATCCAGAAATATCAAAACATCATCCATGAAAAGAAGATGAGTGAGGTGGCACTATTCATTGATCTTCAACCCAAATAATTTTCCCCTTTGCTTTTCATGATTGATTAACCGACTGAGACCTTCCATGATAATCAGCAAGAGGAGGGGGCAAAGAGGGCATCCCTGTTTGAGTCCCCTTTTAGCATGGAAAAAAGGAGAGACAAAGCCATTAATAAGGATACTGAAGGTTGGTGTGGAGATGCAGGCCATGATCCAGGTGGTGAATAGGTGCGGGAATCCTAGGTGGATAAGAAGCATTTTTATATAAAGCCAGCTAACCCGGTCAAAAGCTTTTGCCAGATCAATCTTAAGGATGATCCCTTTTAGTTTCATAGATCGAATTGAGTAAATAGCTTCTTGTGCAGTGCCAATGGCTTCGTGGGTCTAACGGTCTTTCAAGAAGGAAAACTATTGAGGTAAGATGTGATGAGATAGTATAGGTCTAATACGATTTACAATGATTTTGGAAATAATTTTATAGAGGCAGTTGCAGAGTGAGATGGGATGGAAATCATTGAAGGATGAAGGGGAATCTGATTTAGGGATGAGGGCGATGAAGGTAGAATTTATGGCGTTGTACAATTTGCCTGAAGTCTAGCATTCCTCCACAACCTGGAGAAGGCCATGTGCCAAAATATCATAGAAAGACAAATATAACTCAATAGTCCACCCATCTAGTCCCAGGATTTTGTCTTTTTTGAACCACTTTAAAGTCCCCTCAAGTTTCGCGAGCGATATAGGTGAATTGAGATCATGTGCTTCCTCCTCCCTTACAAATGTAGGGAAATACCCTGCCACTTGGATGATATCAGCTAGATTGGCCTCTTGTGGAGATTTGTATAGATTATGAAAATGAGAGGTGCCTAAAAGAGATAGCTTTTTAAAAGTGTTAGCCACACCTCCGTTTGGGAGAGGAATTTTCCATATTGCATTAGCTCTCTTCCTTCCTTTAGCAAAGTTTTGAAAGAACTTTGTGTTATCATCGCTAGCCTACAAACAGATTGCTCTACTCTTCAGTGTCCATGTTTCTTCTCTTTCTGTTTTTCGAGCTCAATAAGATGGGATTTCTCATTTGCAGATGTAAAACCTTTGTTGTTGTCATCCAAGGGCTCGTTCAGTTCAGCTTCAATGGATGATATGGTCTGATCGTCCTTTATTTTTTTCTCCTTTGCCCAAGTGATGGATAAATGTTTTAGCTGAGATAGGTTGTGGAAAAAACCTTCAGCCGCAAATCTGTGACTAGAGATGGGATGGGATGTCCAATAGTCTGAGACCAACTTGGTATATCTTGGATCTTGGAGCCAAACATGATTAAATTTGAAAGGAGACTTTGGCTTGGCTTAAGGTCCTAGGATTTCCAAATAGATAAGTGAGTGGTTTGATATCCCTCCAGACCCAACCCATTTTATGTACCTATTTAGTTTCTGAAGCAAAGGCACTTTAATCAGGAAGCGATCAAGCCTTCTAGCCAGAGCTGCATCCCCAACTTCCGTTTTCTCCAAGTGGGTAAGGGCTTGATCATGGGGACCTCAGTGAGGTTGTGCTGATCCAGAATGTCCCTGAAGAAATCTGACATAGGGTCAACTTGGGCTTGTGATCCTAGGATTCCCCAAAGCCTAGGGAGAAGTTAAGATCACCCTCTATAATCACCTGATCAACTGTTGTGATTTCAGTATTAAGGAAATGTTGCCCAAATTCATCTCTCCACTGACAAGGACCATACACATTAATAAATTTGATTAACAAACCTAGATCGGCCGAGAATAAGTCCAATCCAATGAATCCCACTCCCCCCAAGAGGTTGATACATTTATGGAGAAAGGATCATATTTGATGGCTATTCCCCCCGATCTACCCACCGCATCCAGAGAGGAATTGCCAACCAGGTTTAATGGCTACAAGGGTTTGATTAATGGAATTAGCAATTCCTAGGGTTTCTTGCAGCATGATAATATCCACATGTTCAACATCGAATAATCTCTGCAGTGCTAGTTTTTTGGAGGCACTAGCCATGCCTCTGCAATTGAAAGAGAGGCATTTCATGGTGGAACCCTCCTGGGGGTGTTCATTGCTCTAAGAACCCCTTCCAGAGTGGATTTTTTGCCAGAGGCTACTTCTACCCCAGGCTTCAGAATAGCTTTTGAGAGATTAGATTTACGGCCCCGAGTTGATTGTGTGATCAGCACAGGGAAGGTAAGACCTAGGCCAGTATGGTGGCTGGTGTCTGGGATGAAGCGGGAACGAAGGTTGTATGTGTGGGGCAAAGCAGGGTGGTTCATAACCGATGGCATGGGGGAGGGAGGGGGGGAGGGAAGGGATGGGGAGGTGGTAGATATGAGGGGCAGAGACAAGGAGATCTCATAGGAAATAGCAGGTGACATATACAATGCGGTTGACGAATCTAATTATGCATAGCAAGCAAATGTGACAAAAGTAATATTAGAGATAGAGGGAGAACAGAGAGATGTACCCTCTTTTCTTGCGGCCTCTGTGGCAACAGCAACTCTACCACGGGTCAGTGGAGGCGATGGCATTCTGAAATGCTCATCCACGGATTTGAAGGATTTGCCTTGATCATGTGCTTTGTGAGCCGATACCGGGGTGCTGGCTCGATTAGCTATTGCTTTGCCCTTTTGAGGAGTTGGTGAACTATGGGGGTCAGCTGATTTCATGAGAAGAGGACAATCCTTGTAGATATGCCCTACCTTGTGGCACCTCCTACATCAAAAAGGGACCCCCTCATAGTCCAGGATCTGGACTCTAATGTAATGCCACCATTTAAGAGTAATTTTCTCTTCCAGTCCCTCCCTTGTATCTAAATATACTAGAATTCTAGCCATCCATCTATTCTTGGACTGCACATAGGTCTTGTCGTAATCCAGACATGATCCAAGAACGTTCCCAATCCTTGTAAAGACTACTTCAAACCAATACTGTAGAGGTAACCCTGGTAATCGAACCCAAATGGGGTCGACACCTATTTGCTCCCGTTCTGGATCAAATAAAGGATTCCAACATTTGAGAAGGACTGGCACCATCTCTATGTGCCAATATTTCGCAAGAACTAGCTCTGTGTACTCTACCTTGGAGAAATGCAGTGCGAACCATCCCCTTGCTAGATTTTGAACGTCTGGTAGCTCTTGAAGAGTGCTGCCCAAAATTTCCTTTACCCATATTGTTAATCTTGCCGCTGAGTATGCCCTTCCTCTGACATGACCAACCAGTATTGTATTGGCCTTGTCCACTACCTCTCCCATCGGAATGTTCTATCCAAATATGGTAGTGAGGTCCTTTGAGGTAGATTTCAACCACTTGACTTTTCTCTTCCCGGTTCACAGTGCCGATGGGTGTCCTTGCAGCGGTTCTATTCCT
This sequence comes from Pinus taeda, assembly GCA_000404065.3. Taxonomy (NCBI): domain Eukaryota; kingdom Viridiplantae; phylum Streptophyta; class Pinopsida; order Pinales; family Pinaceae; genus Pinus; species Pinus taeda. The sequence continues at coordinate 35,355 of APFE031218406.1, forward strand.
TCTTGCACCTACGGTGTCACTGCTTTGACCCTAATCATGGGCGGTTCGAAGTTGCTTGAGGGAAGGGAGCTAGGGTTTGGCGGAATTTAGGGATCAATACAGGATGGAGGTGGGGGAATGATTGAAGGGACCGAATCGAATGTTGGCGATGGAGGTGAAACAACCATGAGCATATTTAGGGTCCCGAGGGATAGTGGAGGGTAGTCAAGGCCTGAAGATTCAAGGGAGAGTGAGCCAAATTGTAACGGGGATGAGGAATAACCAGGCAGAGTGACAACTAGTGTAGAGGGAGG
>APFE031218407.1:4725-20032 GCA_000404065.3 Pinus taeda
TTTAACATTTTAATTTAATTAAACAATTTGAATAGTCAAATCTAGTCGTTTTTGGATCTATTATAGCCATTGGTTTAGTCTAGCCTAATATGGTCATTTCTTTAGTCAAACCTAGCCGTTGGATGATCTGCTTTCCCTATTTAATATGTAGCCATGATCTGAGTCTTCAACTTGTCCTGATGATGAACCACACTCGTTGGTTCAAAATGCGTAGACAAATGTTTTTTCATGTGATTTACGCGGAAACACTTTTCTCATCAACTTTGGCATTTAATTCGAAACTATGCATGCACATTTCCAATGGTTTATAAATATATATGGATTTGAATTTAATTAATATTAAATATATATAATATAATATATAGTTGAAAACTATATAATATAAAATAAAATTACATATAATATATATAGATAATATTTAAATAATTAAAAAAATAATCAAATTCCACCTTAAAGGCCAATTAGGAAATTTCACCTTCCCTGAGACAAACTGGTGAATCTAGAGGTGACATTTGTCACAACCCCATTGTTTGAAAACTGAAGAATATTTCCCTTGCTGAATGGACTACTGATTGGACTGCCATGTCATCATTCTATCCCATTCTGCAATTTTTTTCATTGTTTAGGAAAATAAATAGCAGGCCTTTTCTTCTTCATTCGGACTCTATTTTCAACAAAACAAATTGTGTTGCGATCATCTTGGCGAGATGAACATAGCCATATAGTTTTCGAGCCAATCTGAGAACTTTGAATTTTGAGCTAAATACTAAGCACTTGATCATTCCTCCCCACTAGAAGCCTTTTGGACCCCAAAAGATACTATTATCTAACAAGAAGATGAGGGTACAACCCTCTCACCTTTCCAACCTCAATCCAACTGGCTTTTGACGAATTTGTTTCCTTGAGCTCCTCTCTAAGGAAATCAACATTCACTTGCCTTGAGGACCTTTTTCTATACGTGTACTTGTCTTTGCCCCTTTCAAGATGATCTTGCATTGTTTGTTGCACCATTTTCAGTCGTCATAGAAACTCATGGTTTTTTCCATGTCGCCATCAAAAGAAACATCCTTCTTACCAAGATGACATAACAAAATGTAGTGCAAATGGATGACAAATTTCACTACTTGGTTTTCTTGACTCAAGCCCGATTATACATCTTGATCATATGAAATTTTCTGAACATCACTTTCATGTAAAACATAATGACGATTGAATACAATAGTTACATAACCAATAGGCCTAAAAGGCATAAAAATGAACTTGTTGCTTATACCTCTTTCGTACCTTCGAACTAAGTGAAATTTTTGAAAAGTATCCATCCAATGAAAATGCATGGATCATTGCAACTTAATATTTACACCATGGAAATCTTCTGAATGAAATAAGATGGTTAAATTGCTTGCATAAACCTAAAACTGAAATGAACCTTTCAAGTTTGAAAGAGCATAAATACAAATTGAACTAATCTTTTGGTTTGAAGCAACACATGCCTCTTTCTGTTTGCCTCTCCAGTGGAATATTTTGCACACACATGAAAATGCATGCCAAGGAGCTTCGAAAGAAGAAATGTCAGCAACAACTCTCCTCCAACATTGGGCTACTCCCAACAAACCTCTTATCAAAATGACGATCTTGGGCATTGACCAATAAACAATGGAATCAAACTTGGAGAGGCTTGCCTTCAACTTACCTCCTCCAATAGCATGGCCCAAATGCATCAAAGAAGTGAAACCCAACTTGTACTTTGATATCTTCAAAACATCAAACAATTTTCCTTCATAGATGACATATGCATAAGAAAAATTTATCAACATGTTTATGTCACCCAAGTGGACAATTTCTTCAAGAAATGACTCTTTTTTTTCCATAATTCAAATACATGTATGTAATAGAAGTGCTACAATGAACATACAACATTAAAATCCATACAAACCATTCTTATTTGGTGTTATGTATATTCTTGCACTTACCTCTTTTTCCAACTTTTCTTTGGCGAAAACTACTCCTTTTGTCATCTTTCTTGAAATACTTACCATTCCTATTTGGCACCATAACCATCGGTGCACAACATAGTATAAGGGATTATTGAATGAGCCCATTGTTCAACAAACTTTTGCATTGCATTGGTTTCTCTACACTTTGAAAGTTTTTCAACCCTTGCATGCTAACATCACAGAGAGAAACCTCTTGCTAAAAAGATATTTCATGTGAAGTTTCTTTCTCCTTGAAGGGCGATTCTTTCACAACCTGAAATACTTCATCACTCTGATGAACTGAACCAATCAAATCAGAATTGAAACTTTCATTACATGCAAAAACATTTTCATAAACAATATCATCATTTGGCTTGAACATGAGAAGTACTAAACTTTTGCTTGAATTCACTAGTCTTTTTGCCTCCCTTGAATTAACCAAAGAAATGTTTAGCTTTTTGCAATGGGCTCTCACTATGTACTCCACACCATCCTTGAACAAGTGGTACTTGTTTTCATGTTCGTAAAAGACTGCTTTCCGGTCATAGAAATATGTACTACCCAACACCACATCTAAAATATCAAGCGGTACCACATCTAACTCTACTTCATCAACAAACTTTACAATAATTGCAAACTTAAGAAAACATTTTCTTGTAACCTGTAAACATGTGTCTCTTGTTATCCATCCCAAAGGGTATGGTTTATGGTGAGGTACAGTTTCAAGATTCAATATGTTGACTAAGTCTTCAAAGATTAAATTCACTTGTGACCCACTATCAAAGAGTGTGTCAATCTTGGTGTGTTTAGATATGACCCTAACATGAAATAACTCAATTCATCTCTTTTCATTTGGAGTAGTAGTAGTGTTACAGTTTTGTGAACTAGTGCTTGCAATATCTTGTTTTCCTTTGATTCCCATGACAGTGATTTTGTTTTCATCACCTGATTTAGAACCTAAATCTTCTTGAGTGATAGCAGTGCTTTTTTGTTTCCCTTTATTATTGAACTTAATTGGTCTCATTTCTGGATGCAATTTCAAGTAGTGGGCTTCATCTTTCCCCTCTTTGGAACAGTGTTTGCATGTGATTTTATCCCCTTCTTTCTTCACACTTGCATTCTTCTTTCCCTTCCATTTTCTTCCCTTTTGTTTCTCCTTACCCTTAGGTGGCTTTTTATTACTATCCTCTTCATAAGTGTTCTTTCCTCTAGATTCAAGATGTGTGGCTTGCACACATACCTCATCTAAATTAGTTGGATTGAACATAAGAATAGTATGTTTAAGATAGGAATGTAAACCCCTAATATATTTCAACAGTGTATCTTGGGAATTCAAATTAACTCCTAATAACAAAGCCCTTTTTCTAAACTCCTATGTATAATCTTGGACTATTTGGCCTTTAAGTTGCCTCAAATTCTGCCAACTCATAATGGCTTTTTTCATATAGGCTAAAGGATAAAATTGTTTTTTAATTTCAGAAACAAATTCAACCCAAGTGATGGATATCTTACCATGGATTCTCATTTCCTCTTGAGTCTTTACTTCCCACCAAACTAGTGCAGCTCCTTCTAGCCTCAGTGAAGCCAACTGGATCTTTATGTAGTCTTCTTAAAGGTTATAAATTTTGTAGTATACCTCCAACTGTCGAATCCAATTGTCCAACTTTTTTGCATTCACCTCTCCATTGTACATGGGAAGTTCAAATTTTATGTCCAATTTCAAGTGGAGTTTTTCCTTTTGGGGTTTTGGAATGAGTATGGGAAGTTGTAGTGGTCGTAGTGGAAGATGGTGTCATGTGAGATGGTGAAGATCATATGAGGATGGTGGATATGGAGGTGGCTTTCCACCATTCCCTTTGGAATCCTTCATCTCATATTTTTTGTTCTCTGAGCTTCCTTCTCCATGTGGAGCTTTAGAACTCTCTCCAACCACTCTAGTGTTCCTCTCTTCATAGAGGACTTTAACTGTCTCAGTCAAAGTATAGAAATATTTCTTAAATTATTCCTCTTCTAAATAGGTACCTTCAAGCTCTCTTTCTCCAAACATAATGGCTATGAATTCAAGCTCAAAAAGTTGTACTGATTGTACCTCTTCAATCTCAATTGAAGGAAAAACTTGAGGAGATTCAAGTGCAACTAGAATTGGAACTTTGGTTGTTGGATATTGTGGCCTTGTGGCTCTCCATCTTCTGGGCATTATCTCAGGAGTTGCAACCAATAGCCTCCCTTCTCCTCTCTGCAACTTTAACCTTGTAAGCATCACAATTTTTCAACCATTAAAATCCTAACTGCACAACCTCAAGAAAGCAAGCAATTCAACCTTGTGCTCTAATACCAACTTGATCTGTATTTGTATGATTAGTTTTGTTGTTCTCATAACAATTATAGATTTATAAACATGTCCTTGCTTCTTGCTTTTTGTGTTGAGGTTTCCTTAGTTGTTGGTGCTTACAAACAGGTAAATTTCCTAAAGTTAAACAATACATTCATGACAAAAAAAGCTTCAAAAATGAATAATGAATAGAAAACATATACAATACAACAAACCATCAAAGAAACACATTAACATGGTGTTTTGATGAAGGAGTTCACCCCTCCTAGGCTACATCTCCTTAGTCCAACTACCATGGCTTGGGCCTCTATATTAGCTCAATGTGGAAAAAAATGGTGTTTACAAAGCTCTATGGATCTTCATACCTACACCAATGTGTTTAGAATGTCCAAATTAGCTAAGAACACTTCTTTCTGATCTCAATTTGGTCGAAAATTGAGTAAGTTATAGCTCAAATAGTTTTTCCTAGAAAACCTCTATGAAATCTGGAGAGACTCCAGTTAAGTCCTCCAAGTTTGGTGGGCCGTGGCGGTTCCGTATTTTGTTGCTCTACCATAATTTTTTCCAACTTAATAAATTTTTTAATTAAGCTTAAACATGGATTAATGGCACACTAATCGTGCTTATACTTGGCACTGGCCCATGGTCACGTGTTTGAGGGTCGCATGGGGTGGGAGCCACCTCGTCGTCAGTGATAACTGTGGCAACAAATATATGTGCACAGCTACATATTTCAAATATACGCCTTGTGATTGGTTGGTAAAGCTTTGGAGTGGGGTGGGGGAGGTCGTGGATTCCATTCCCCCTCCCTCTGCTCTTCACATAATTTTTCCAATTAATATATTTCGAACCTTTAGCATTTAATTCGAAATTATGCATGCGCATTTCCAATGGTTTATAAATATATATGGATTTGAATTTAATTAATATTAAATATATTAAGTATATATATATTATAATATAATATATAGTTGAAAACTATATAATAAAAAATAAAAAATAATATATATATATATATATATATATATATATATATATATATATTTAAAAAAAAAAAATCAAATTCCACCTTAAAGGCCAATTAGGCAATTTCACCTTCCTTGGGACAAACTAGTGAATCCGGAGGTGACACTTGTCAAAACCCCATTGGGCTAAAACTGAAGAAGATTCCCTTTGCTGACTAGACTTCCATGTCATCATTTTGTCCCATTCTACAATTTTTTTAGTTGTTTAGGAAAATGAACAGCAAGCCTTTTCTCCTTCATCTAGACTCCATTTTCGACAAAACGAATTGTGTTTCAATTGTCTTGATGAGATGGATGCATCCATATAGTTTTTGATCCAATCTAATAACTTTGAATTTTGAGCTAAATACTAAGCACCTAATCACACTAACATAATCATATAAACATAGGAGAAACAAGAAGAGGTAAATGCAGTGATGCTTTAGATTTTTTTAGAATTGTAGTGACAAGGACCACTTTGGATCAGCTATGGGTAATAGGACATAACTAATGGGGCATATGGCAGTAGATATGATGGTGAGTATGGGAGGAAACGATCAGAGTTTGAATGTCCTTGGATAATTAGGATAGGAGGGGTGATAGACACAGGTATTATTCTAGTTTTGGTTCTGATAGGCATTATTATCATTGTCATCATCATCCTTATAGGAGGAGTGAAAAGGGATATTTACTGGATGAGTTTAAGAAAGAAAAGCCTCCTACATTTTTGATGGAGAGATGGAGAAATCATAGGATGCAGAGGCATGGTTACTTGGCATGAGGAATTTCTTCATATTGCATGAATATTTAGAAAACATGAAAGCAAAGATAGTTACTTTCAGTCTCAAAGGGAAAGCATATATCTAGTGGGAATATGTGAAGAATGATAGAGGAATTTGGGAAGATGACTTCACTTGGAATGAGTTTGAGAGGCTCTTTAAGAAGAAGTATTTGTCGAAAATGTACTATGATGACAGAGCTAAGGAGTTTTATGAGTTGTAGATGGGTTCCATGACAGATGATGAGTATAATAGCAAGTTTTTAGAGTTATTGAGATATCTAAATTACCTCAAGGAGGAGAAGTCCAAGGTTAAGAGATTCATCAATGGACTACTAGAAGAATACAGAGAGCGGATTGAGTTCGATGAGCCTAGATCATTGGAGGAGACCATCCGAAAGTTGAAACATTGTTATGAGCAATCGAAGTGAAAAATTGAGTATAAGTGTGACTTGGAAGGAAATGAAAAAGTTAAAGGAAAATGGCCACCAAAGTGAGGAAGACCTCAAGATGCAAGTGAGAAAGAAGATGTAGTCCCTTACAAGAAGCTCAATACCATTGAGAAGGGACATGGAGAGAAGCAAACTAGAGGCTATGGTAGAGCACTGTTGTAGTGTTGGATATGTGGCAAGGATCATCATAAGAGGGATTTTCCACAGTATCAGGGTGGTAGACCCCAGATCTATAGTGCTCAAGAGGTGCATACAGTTGGTGATGTTGGTCATAGAATTCCTTAGATCTATGCAGATGTGGACAGCAAGCAGGTGTATCATCAGGCATCTATCATTGAGATAGACAATAAGCTTTGTGATTGAGTTGTTTCTATTTTGATTGATCCTAGATCTAATTATATTTATAGTAATCCTGACCTAGTGGATAAGTGTGGTTTGAGAAAAGAAGTGCATGCAGAATCTTGGTTGGTAGAGTTGTCTATAGGTACAAAGAAGAGAGTTCACCATTACGTAAGAGCTTGTTTATTTGAGTTAAATGGTATGCCTACATTAGAACATTTGAATGTACTACCATTGGAATTGTATAGTATGATTTTGGGTATGGATTGGATGTACCTTCACAGGACCAAAGTGGATTGCTTTGACAAGTCCATTGAGTATGTGGATGATAGTGGGGAAAAGAGAATTTTGTAGGGAAAGAAGAAGCCTACATCAGTTAGGATGGTTACTGCTATGCAGGCTAAGTGTAGCTACAGAAAAGGTTGTGTGATGTTTGTAGTACATATATCAAGTGACAAGGGTAAAGATGTTGAGGATGTAGAAATATTCCAAAGGTACCCTGTATTGCAGTAGTATCAGGATGTGTTTCCGAAAGATATTCCAGAGTTATCTCCTCACAGGGAAGTAGATTTCTCTATTTGAGTTGGTGTCAGGGGTAGCACCAGCATCAAAGGCACCTTATAGGATGAGTACCCCAAAGCTATTAGAGTTGAAATTGAAATTAAAGGAGATGATTGACAAGGGATACATTATACCAAGTGTATCACCTTAGGGTGCACCAGTGTTGTTCGTAAATAAGAAATATGGTACTCTTATATTGTGCATTGACTACATGCAGTTAAACAAGGTAACGATCAAGAACAGGTACTCACTATTGAGGATTGATGATTTGTTTGATTAGTTGAAGGGATCAACGGTTTTCTCTAATATCGACTTGAGATCAAGATACCATCTGGTATGCATCAAGTAAGAGAATATCTACAATATTGTGTTCAGGACTAGGTATGGGCATTATGAATTTGTTGTAGTTCCATTCAGTTTGACTAATTCCCCAACTACATTTATGTGTTTGATGAATAGTGTGTTGTGTCCTTATTTGGACAAGTTTATTATTGTATTCATTAATGACATCTTGATATACTCCAAGAATGAATAATAACATGCTGAGAATTTAGTATCATTATTGAGATTGCTAAGAGAGCATCAGTTGTATGCTAAGCTCAGCAAGTACAACTTCTTTGAGACAGAGGTGCATTACCTAGGACATGTTGTTTCCAAGGAAGGCATAGCAGTAGATCCAGAAAAGATAAGGGTCATCATGGAGTGGGCGGCTCCTAAGAATGTGGATGAAGTGAGATCATTCATGGGAGTAGAAGGTTACTATAGGAGTTTCAACAGGAACTTCTCATGCATTTCATATCCTATCACATAATTGTAGAGAAAAGGTAAGAAGTTCTAATGGACAGAAGAATATGCAACTAGTTTTAATCATCTCAAGCAGTTGTTGACACATGCACCGGTGTTAAAGATTGTAGATCCGGACAAGGAATTTGTAATGTGTATAGATGATTGTAATGTGTATGAGTCATGGAAATTGAATGAGCACGAGCAGAATTATCCGGCTAGTGATATTGAGCTAGCAATGGACATACATGCATTGAAGACATGGAGGCATTATCTTCTTGGTAGTAGATTTGTATTGATGAGTGATCATAATGGGTTAAGATACTTATTTGACCAGCTGAATATAAATGCTAGGCAAGTTAGATGGTTGGCTACCCTTAGTGAGTTCGACTTTGAGATTAGATACATTAAGGGAAAGGAGAATTAGGTTAGAGATGCTCTTAACAAGAAGGTATAGGTAAAACATATAGTATCTATGAGCTCTTATGGGACAAAGTTATAGGATATGATCTTACAGGCAGGACAGTGGGATGACAAGTATATGGAGATTATGCATGGGTTACAGCCGAGTAAAGGTACAGGTATACGTATAGGTATGAGTACTAGTACAAGTGATCAGGATGCATATTATTGTCTCATGGCAGATGGTGTAGTGAGATTCATGGACAGGATCTATGTGTCAAGTTGCAATGAAATCAAGAAGCTTATCTTGAGGGAGTTTCATGTGAATCCATACTCAAGTCACCCAGGATATCAAAAGACATTGACGGCAGTGAATAAGTTCTACTAAATGTCGAATCTGAAGAAGGAAGTGGCGGAGTTCGTGGGTAGGTGTTGGGATTGTCAACAGGTTAAGGCAGAATGTAAGCATCTAGGTGGTCTACTACAGCCTATTATGATTTCGGAATGGAAATGGGAGGTCATTTCCATGGATTTCTTTACAGGTATTCCAAGGACAGTGAGACAACATGATTCTATTATTTTCATGGTCGACAGGTTGAGCAAGGTAGATTACTTCATTCCACTAAAGACTACATATTCGGCTAGTGAGGTGGAACAAGTTTTCATCAGGGAGATAGTGAGATTGCATGGTGTTCTGAAGAATATTATGTCAGACAGGGATGTGAAGTTCACTTCCAATTTTTGGAAGGAGTTATTTGCAGGTTTGGGTACATATTTGGTCTTCAGTACAGCTTATCATCCATAGACAAATGGACAGACATAGAGGGTCAATAGGATCTTCGAGGATATGTTGAGGATGTGCATGATGCACCAGTGGGTAAAATGGGAGGAGTATATTCCATTGGTTGAGTTCGCATACAACAACGGTTATCAGGAGTCATTGAGGATGAGTCCTTCCGAGGCATTATATGGGAAAAGTTGTAATACTCCCATTAGCTAGAGTGATATAGTGAACAGGGTACTTATTGGACCGGATATGTTGGCATACATGGAGTAGGAAATGGAGGTTAACAAGAAGAATCTAAAAGAAGCACAGAATAGGAAGAAGAGTTATGTGGATCAGCATAGGGTATTCAAGGAGTTTTAGGTTGGAGATAATGTCTATTATTTCATCAGCCCAAGAAGAGATCTTTGATGATTGGATCATGTGCCAAGTTGGCACCATGGCATTATGGGCCTTTTGAGATCTTTGTGAGGATTGCATTGGTGGCCTATCGACTTGCACCGCCTCCAACAATGAAAGTCCATGATGTTTTCCATGTTTCATTGCTTAAAAGGTATATAAAGTATGTTGATAATGTTATTGATTGGTTTGTATTGCAAGTGGAGAAAGAAGGAGAATTCCAGTTGGAGCCTCAATGAAAATTGCAGCGGAAGCATCTCATGCTTAGGAATAGAGCCATAGAGCATGTTAAAGTGCAGTGGAAGCACTTTGGGCCCAAATAAGCTACATAGGAGATGGCAGATCATAAGTGGGCCATGTATCCTTCTTTGTTTTCTAGTTGAGGTGTCACACAGAATGATTCAAGGTTGAGGACAAGATCGACCTTCCTAGTATCTAAAGATATCTAGTGACAAACAAGCCAATCAAAAACTATCTTTCTCTAAATATGCAATAAAAAACAAAGGCAAACAAGTGTTTTAGGCCTACCTTGGGCCCAATGCAAGTTTGTGGAAGCCTCGCTCCCTCGCTCCAAATGAGCTTCCTTGAAGTGTAAGTCTGTAAACGCAAACAAGAAAACAAATTAAATAACACCTGGAAAGCCAATATTATAAAGCATATTCATCATAATGATCAAGGAGATTATGAAACAAACCACATAAGACAATTTGTTGAGAAAAATGAATTTGATTGTATTAATTCAAATGAAAGAAGAACTTTACAACCTATGCCTTGATGCTGTACAAGCTCCTCTCATGGTCCGACAAGAAGTCTCCTCTACTTTGACAAGTTTCACTCACTTCCCAATGAAACCAAAAGGTATGTGATCTCTCCTCTCAAGTTTAACTAGGAAGTCCCAATTCCATCAGCATTTACCCTCAAAAATGTTCATCTTCTAACCTCTCCAGCAACTGACCCAATGCCTTAATTTATAGTGCAATGGAGGGAAGTTACTAGGTCCTCCTTCAAAGGGATAAAGCCCTCCTTCAAAGGGATAGCTCCTCCTATAAAGGGATTAGCTCCTTCTCTTTTGGGATGCATGAACCACCTTGGAGCGAACAATCCACATCAAAATTCCTTCTAGAAACATCTAGAATTAACCCAAAGTGAGTTTTTTAGAATAAGCTTGCGCCTTTTTGACTTTTACAGGGATACGCACCCACCCCTTTACAGAAAGAGCGTGCAGATACGCAGGTAATATGAACAAAGGATGCGGGCCCGCAAGAAAAAGTGAGAGAAAGTTCGGAACTAGAGTTTTATTGATTTTCAATGTCTTTATCTCATTGGAAAAGCTTGACATGAAGAGCTAAGGTCTGAGACTTTCTTAGGAGGCTAGTATAAGTGATGATAGACCCATACTGACTGCAAATAGTCATAGTGACGATATTTTTGTGTAACAGATTACCCCCTAAAGTGCGAAGTCTGTAGTAGATGAGAATTTTCATTTATCATTTAGGAAGAGTGAAGTACTTTATCATTTTTAGGATCATCTTGCGGAGAACCCAGTTGGAACCTGTAAAAACATTCAAATGCAAAATATGTATATGAGATTATATCATCGCTGAGGTAGGCATTCCCATACTCAGATCAAAACTAACTAGAAAACTAACTACTACTCTGATATAGCAACGATCCTGTAATACATCACAAGTATAGACACATGTAGACACAGTGTGGACGCAGCCATCTGTTTATGAATAGTCTACAATATAATGAATACAAAATTCCTCGTAGCCTGGATGGTGGAAACTAGATCTAGGGTCTTCATTTCTACTTCCCGAAATAGTACGATTCTATCCATGCGAATGAATGTGTCGAAGTCGAACATGGTAGAAACCACTTGATTACCAATCGATGATGTAAACTATTAACAAGTGTGAGAGAAACCACCAATAATGACAATGGCTCTCAAAGTACTCAGTACAATCCATGAGATGTGATTAGATGTGTCGATGTCGAACATGTCACGGAATCTTTCGATCGAAGGTCAATGATGCAACCTATCTTCGAAGGCAAGAGACCTGCCATTGAGGAATGCAGATCCCAAGGTACTAGTGATTTCTAGATCATCTTTCTAGATAAAGAGCTGAAGTTGTTAGAAAGCGATCCGTCGTAGGCAAGCCCACAACACGAAATCATAGATTAAGTTTGAAGAAATTTAGGTGCAAGGACTGACTCAGGGATGGTCAAGATGGATCACATATGTTTTGTAGATGAATGGCTTATTTGCACTGACCTCTTGAACATATAATGACATAACAGACGGTTTGGTGACAATTGACCCAAAGTTAATACCTAGAAACTGGCTGAAGACTTTCAATGTGGTTTGATAAACTGTTAGGCAAAGGATTTCCCAACCCAGGTGAATGAAAGTGTCGTGTTCAAGAGTGGTTACAAAGTATGACAAACAGGCTCATTTTTCTCTCTTTTCCCCCACCATTTCTGGCAAGTACCTCTTTATTTTTTACTTTTAGGAGGATAACATATGCTTGATTATAAGCTCATCCTTCAGATGAGTCCAACTTAGTTTAAATTCAAACCCTAAGAAGGAGTGGTCCGTTCCTATTTGTAATTGAACAGGTCCTTTACTGTTGAAATTTAACGAGTCCAGTATAGGAGAAACTCGGTGTTTTTCATTTTTAGAGAGTCTGAAAAAACTTAAGAAGACTCCAGGTTTGACCTTTTTCATAAATTTGTGTCCCCCAAGCCCGAAAAAGTATAAAATAATACTTGAGAGAACTGCTTGATCTTTTACAACCAAGGAGTACTTTTCGTAATTAGTGCCTATGATCTGAAAAAGTAAAAAAATTATCAACGACACATCGTTTTATGACCAATATCGAATTTGAAACGACAAAAACCCAGCAATCTTTTCGTGTTTTTACGGTCAGAAAAGGGATGTAAGAGGATCGTCTTTTTATTTCCATTTTAACGAGCTTAAAAAGAAAAACTCGGTAATCTTTTCACGTTTTAGGAGTCAGAAAAGAGCTTAAAGGTGACTCTAATGTTTTTTCCGTTGAAAATGACCGATTACGCCTGAAAAATTCGTTATCCTGAACAAAAACTCAAACATTATTCATACTTGTTTAAAAATGGGTAAAAATGTCACAAAAATCACCTTTTCAAAGTGAAACATAAACAAATTTGGAATTTATTTACCCAAAAAACTTATAAAAAGGACTTTTTACCATTCATTTTTAACATTTGATATTTGGGTGAGAAAAAAGGGCTTTTGACCAGAAACTTCCCGTGAAGATTATGGAAAATCCGTCTGTCGGAATCGAACGCCGTCTCCTCCAGGTAATCCATATCATCCTACTCTTCATTCTTATCCATTTGAAATTGTTTTTTAGGGGTTGATTTTTCATTTTTAGGAGGTTTTTAGGTTTCAAAACCCACACACGGGGGCCCGTGGGTTTACCACAGGGGACCCGCGTACCACGACTTTTTTGCAATGGGGAAAAAGTCGGGGGTACGCACCTACCGTGAAGGCAAGGTGCAGGCCTCGCGCATTGTCCCTAACAAGGGGGTGTGTACCCCGCGCAAAGGTTTGTAAAAACCTAACTAACTCAAAAATTACCCAAAGAAATCAATTTTAATGCATTCTAATTCGCCTTTTTACTTGGATGTAGGATAAACATCATGCTTGATTGGCGAGAATGGGAGCATGAGGATGTAGACCTCACCACGATGAATCATCAACCTTCGATTGATGCATTGAAGGCATGTGGCTTATACAAATTTTGGGCCATACCTGGCATGAGGGCCCAGGTGGACTTTTTGCAATGGCTGGTTGATAGATGGAGTATACAGGACCAATGCTTCTTTATTGGTGGGCACCAGCTCGAAATCGAGCCAGCAGATATATACTTTTTGACTGGTTTGCCTAGGAGAGGTGAACATTTGACTCTATTCGGGGCCAAGGCAGGTGGCCAGTCTGTCGAGAGCCTCCGGCTAGAGTACTGCAACATCCAAAACCGAGACAAACGGATAGATATCAAAACCATATCCTGTCCTGAACTCATGGTTATTGAGTTTACAGTTACTAGACTCTGCGGTAGTGCAGTGCTACACATAGCCACCAGATCCCAGATGTGGATGGCAGTTGATTGCTTTCGAGGCACCATTTTCAACTGGTGCAATGTTGTGTTGGCTAATGTGAAGGGCCAAAAACGGACAACTAAAGACTTTTGGATATGGTGCTATAGTTGTGAGTTTTGGTCTGGAGAGGGTTTTGATGTTGATCGTGCAGCGCCTTACTGTTGGAGTTGGGCTTCCTCGAGAGCCCAAACTGATGTGATGGGTTGCAGTTATGGCCCGTCATCCTGATGAGGGGACCGAGGTCGTTCCGTTCAAACCTAAGTATTTCCAATGGTTGGAGAACCAAGTTTTTTCTATCCAGGACTTTCCTTGTGCTGGGGTTGATTTTCATGGGGACCCAGACATGGCTCTTCCACCAGGAGAGCAATGGGATGACTCTGGTAAGATCATTTTCAACATTTTCCTAATTTAAATTATTTTTTTTATATCGTCCCAAAACTGATAATAAAAGTTTCAAATGCAGATGTGGGCCCACGGCGACCAGCCGCTCTCCAGCCTTACGAGAGGAAACAACCAGTTGCATCGGTTCCATCCCCACAGGATGAATCAACAGAGACTTTGGCCAAGTTGGAGAGCCATCTAGAGCGCCTGACAAGGGACATTCCAGAGACCAGCATAGATGACATCCCTCATTGACTTCAGTGCTATGTGATTGGGGTCCCAGGACCTTTTAGGAGGTTCCTTTGTAAGGTGGCCCGTGCAGTGGTTTCGTATCGAGATCATCACCAGTGATGGGATGATCGCCTATTGTAGTCACATATGACATTTTTGCTTTTTGTACTTATCATTTTTGCCGATCATAAGGTGTTTTTCAACCTATGATCGAGGACGATGTATATTTTGACACACTCCTATATTATATTATATCACTATTACCGACTTATCTTGTTAAACATGTTATGGAATGTTTTTAAATTTACTTGTATGATTATTGCACATGTCTACTTAACATTTGAGAAGCAATTGCATCTGCTAATGTATTTAAATATCTTGGAATATGCTGATATTCAATATAGTCAAATTCACATTCCAAGAGACGCACTCTCAAAAATAATCTCAATAATACTGGATTTTTAATGGCGTACACTCTATTAAGCTATAATACAACGAGTTCAGAATCTAACCTCACTATCAAACTCTGAATCCCAAATGAAATAGATTCAGATAATAACTCAATCACTGCACTATACTCTGCAATGTTGTTTGTTGTTTGACCGAGGCTTAACCCATGCATAGATACCAACTCGTCAGAGGGCGAATAGATAACCCAAGCTGCGGAAGAAATATTTCGTGTACTACGACAAGCACCATCAGCGAAACCAATGTATGTTTGGAGAGGCGTCGACATCTGTGACATCAA
>APFE031218412.1:2265-16960 GCA_000404065.3 Pinus taeda
ATTAGAGTCAATGTGATTCTTCTTAGCATGATAACTATTTGTGAGGTATTTTAACTTTTGCTTATTAGCACAATCTTCTCTTGATATCATTAGTGTGTGTATTTCTTACTTCATCAAACAGTTACCAAAATACAAGAGACAAGAACACACGATATTGGCTTTCTGCTAGGGCCAAAACCTCTCACTCTTTGAGAGGAAAACCCACATAAAATTCTTCTTATAGAGATTCTAATTGACGAATACCAAGACCATGACCCTTGACATATCAAGCCACTCCAAGACCAAGGCACCAATCCTCTTCTTTGTCACTTCTGAGATCATATTCATTACTGCTGCTATACAAAGGTCAACTTTATGCATCACAGAGTTCATTACAGTTGCATTATTGCTGTACCTTCATCTGCACTTCTTTACTGAGATCATTACTGCACCTTGAGATCACTACTGTGCCTTTTCTGAGATCACTGTCATCATAAGGAGATCTATATTGAGATATGTATGGGAGCAGCATTGAGATAGTGATCTCATAGTTATGCCTTCCTCATGACTGTGTTTATATGATTATGTTGAGACAGAGAGTATCCCTGTGGGCTCACCGAGATCCTTATCCTTATCATCATACCGCGAGTGTATCTTTAGAACAAGTGTGTCGAGACTGTGTGCACTGTTGTAGGATCATCATGATCCTTCTTCATCACAATTAGACCGAGAGAATATTACCAAGAGATCACTGAGAGTCACTGTATTTTTGTCATGACTGTGTTCAGTATTTCAGGACTGTCATCATGAAGAGGTCAAGACACAGAGATATAGACCACTGTAATTTCCTGCACCGAGACACTGTTATCATCACCGAGACTGTACTTTCCTGTACCTCCAAAGTTACAGAGGAATCTGAAATTCTGTTTGTACTTTTGCGAAGTTCAGCGGGGTATTTATAATAGTTATGCCTCCATAAATAAGCCGACATGAGTGTGAATTGTTGTGTCACTTCATTTGAGCTGACATGACTATTCTTTATATCGTTTTGCTGGCCGACTTGACTGTTCTCTTCATCGTTTAGCTTGCTGCCTGCTTCAAGAGGATTGTGCTTGTCTTGGAGGGCTGAACTAGACTCTAGGTTGACTCATATACATTACATAAATGCTCAATAAGAGCTCTTCATGACTTTGACTCTTTAATAATAAATCCTAAGGCTCTCAATGGGAGCCATCTATAAAATAAACTTCTTGCTCATAAAACCCATGCAGCAGGGCATAAGGATAAATTCATTTTCTTAAGAATCATAATTACAATGTCATGAAGACCGAACCTAGATACACTTTCTTCAACACTCCTTTCCTTCCTCTCAGCCTCATCCTCCATTTCTGCTGTAGGCCTGAGGGCCTCCCCATTCCATTATCGTGGGCTTACAAGTCCTCTAACCCTCTGCTACTACCTCATTCCCAAAACAACAGGCATGTTGGCCTTGATTTCTTTGGTGCCCCCTCATTCTTACCCTCACCTTGTCTCATTCTTCTCTGTGGGTATCAGTCAATCTTCTGAAGCTAAAATTTGGTGTCATTGCAGAATATTTGGGTAAAATTTTACGTTTTCAGATTGTTTAACCACTGATGGAATTTTGGGCAAGATCTCTGCTTGGCCTAGGGGCATTGGTTTGTCACCCAAACTCTCCAACCCTCAATGTTTACTTGCATTTTTCTGATCTTTTGATAGCAGTGATATTAAATACAACTAAGTAGCCTAAATTCAACTCATAACTTGTTAAATGCGTTGATAAATCTCTTGGATAAAATAGACATTCTTGGTTGGGTGAAATTTCCTATATTTTGATAACTATCATCTCTGTTTGGGAATGCATACATAAATGGATATATGGCAGTGGTATTGGCATAATAGGAAAGACTAACTTATTGGATATTTTGGTTTTGACAAAGTAGTTTGATAGTGGGCCACTTCATTTTGCATTCTCTTTACATATTAAAGGTGCTCTAACTAGATCTAACTCTCTGCTGTCACAAAAACTTATCCGCTGCTGTCATAACTTTGGAGAACAAGTGACTTAAAGGCTATTGTTGGTTCATGTTAAGTTGGCCATAATTGCATATTGTGGAATGGACTGCTAGTATTAAATTGAGCTTATTGTTGGGTTATTGTCACGTTGCTTCTATTTGTCTCAATGATACTAACACATCCTTGCCTTGTGTAATCTCAAAAGGTTTCAAGCTCACTCTTTAAAAGAACATTCATCTCATAATCTAATAATCTTGGTGAATAATCTAAGCAATCGAATAACATTAAAACATTGATAAAGAAGTGCTCTCATATTGTCATATCTTTCATTGAATTATAGCTTTACATTGGCGCTTTAAGATCTTAAGATCCTCATGGCTTCTTGCTTTAATTTGAGCATCTATTAAGTTGAATGATCTTTCCTAATTCAAATAAAGAGAACATTGATAATCTTGTGGTATTTTCTGAGTAATAATCATTGGCAAAGTGTTCTAAATAGATAAGTGCTCTAATCGTTACTTTGGGTTTATTTATTGTTGCTATCTTGAGCATATTGATAAATCATTTGTTTTGTTGGGCATATCTTGATATTGTATTGGCACATTCTCTTATGGTTAAGATTGTCTTTGGATATCATTGGCAGCTACCTATTTCCTTAAAGTCAAGATTTAATTATAGCTTAAGTACTTAATTATTAAGCAAATCTTAACCTAAGACTCGATCAACATCCTTGCATTGCATCCTAAGTTTAGTTGCATCAACAACTTAACTCCAAGCATAAGTTTGGTTGATAGACTTCTAGGGCCACCCTTCTCATCTAGGGCTTAGCAACTCTTCGATGGTTAACATGGTGACCTTGCAGTTGTCAGAGCCATAGTCTCTGCAGCACCGGAGGCATTGGGTGATAGGAGCCTAACAAAAGGTATTGTTAATCAAGCCTATTACCCACCATTTTGTGGGTAATCTCCCTAGGATAATTTTTTTCTCCAAGATGTTCCTCAGCTAGTAGCCAACAGCCCCTTGTAGCCATCAGCTAGCTCATTGTGCCATTTCTTTGCCACCTAAGCCAACCATGTGGTCCCTCGCCGATCTGCCATGATCGTATGATCTGCCTTGTCATTTGGAAATTGGTATTGTAGTTCTCTTGTCATGGACACTTTTGGGCATGGATTAATGGTAGATTTAGCGGAAAGAATGGGCTAGGTCTGTGCCTTGTCCACTAGACCCCTTTTAGGCATTAACCTTGGATTCTAGTCCTGTGGGATCTATTTTACTGACCATTTGGCTTTAGGGATGGTATTTCATGGGAAATCCTGATTTTGGTTACGTGGTCCTGCGCCCTTGTTTGCTTATATTACCCTCTTTCCATTCATTATTACTCCATTTATCATTTCTCCCACTTGGGTCCACATTCCTCTACTAGGTCCACATAGGGTTAGCATGCCCCTTCCCCTTGTCCACACCTTGGGTCATGGCCTGGAATGAAGCTTGGAGATTGATGCAACTGAAAAGAAAGATAAAAGCATATATGGCCACATTCAACAAGAAAACGTACCACAAGATGCAAAAGATGGTCGAGACAAATGCATTTAGCACGTGGGAAAAAGCCAATGCATGAGCTCTAACCCATCATCATGGCCACCACCTTGGTTCCTACAGGTTTTATGAACCTCGTTCATCACATAGGAACCCATGATCTTCCCAAACCTTGGTGGGAAATAAACCACCCCACCTTAAAAGGGGGTATTCACTGCATATCTTATACATTATGCTCTTACCCCTTGAGCCTCGAGCAGTTAATCAAAGAAAATCATAAAAAGGCAAAAGGCATATAAAGAAGGGTGAAAAAATCAAGGCCAGGGCACCTCATGTACCATGATTTCTCCCTCCTATACATTATAAACCTAAGTGTGGGTGTCTTTCTTATTAGCTACCAGTGTATCCCAACATGTGACCCAGGGATGCCCCTTCTCATTCCCTACTTCATTCCCCTATCTGCCACATGCCACCACCTTTTGACAGATGTACCTTGACTATATTATCCCCTTTAGAAGTAGAAACCACCTAATAGGATTGTTAGTGAACCCCATTTGGAGTTTAGGAGACATTGGCACATCCTAAATCCTAAAGCCCATTATGGAAGGGCAAACCATTATGAAGTCCTCATTTGTGGTCCATGATTTGGTAAGATCATTTACTCAATTTCTCTAATGACTTGTTGTATTGGAAGACTAGGGGACGCATTGGATCTTATGCAGGATTGCAGATTGTCTCCATTTTGGGTTTGGTCTTCCTACACAGGGTCCTAATCCTCTAGAGGGCTACATTGGCACATATAGGGTGTGCGTTGAGAGCCATGGGTCTCCACAACAGCATGCAACACTCCATGGATCCCCACAACCATTCAGAGATTGCTCGTGGTTCACCTATTGGATGAGGAAGATGCACCTGATTCATCATGCCCAACTAGCCTCAGACTTACGCGGTACACTTGGCAATGATTAGGACTTGCACGATGATGCAACATCATCTAAACCATCATCCTAGCCCTTGTAGGCAACCTACAAGCATCTTCGATTTGTTTGGAGACCCATGAGGATACTTGTGTGCCCCCATATGTCATTTGGAGCACCACAGGTTATTACAAGGGGCCAAGTTGTCAACCGCTTGTCCACTACTTTTGAGGGTCCTATTCTTCATTGTGGCACCCATGGACCTCATTAGGCCTCTTAGAGGGCCCTATGGCATGCATAGATTATTATTTGGCCTCTTGAAAGGCTTACTTTTGCATTTATGAGCTAGTTTGGTGGGCTTGTCACGAAAAGTTCTATTATTAGAACATTATTTTATTTTTGGGGATTATGTAGGCCAAGGAGGCTAATTCGAACTCCTAAGTTGTGTATAAATACAAGTGAGATGAGCTCATTTTCTCATCATCACTTTGACTTGGATCTCTTATCTCTTTTGAGATGTTCGCACTTTTTTCTAGAGGATGAATTGGAGCTTTATGGATGAGTTTTGATGTGTGGATATTGGTCTATCTTTTCTTGGAACTTCTCTATTGTCAATTGTGAATGGTCGTATATACTCTATTACATGTAAGTACATGGTTTTATGTTATTTTTTTTTACTTTTGTCATATAGTTTGGATTGGGATTTTCGTTGTTCTAGGGCTAATTGCTGCATGCATTTACTACTTAAAATTGTGAAATTTGTCTCTATTATAACATCTCTCAATGTATGGGCCATGTAATATGAGTGAAATCTCCTAGGGGTAATTAAATCAAAGAATTTGACTTTGATAAGCCATTCCTTTTGCACATCGAAATATAAAAGCTGCAAGGTTGCTTCTTCTTGCCCTAGAAGGCAAGAGAAGTGATCTTGAGGCCTCCTTGATTGGAAACCAAAAAACCCTACTCATATATATCAGAGACTCCATTCTCCCAAAGGTTAAGGCACTGATTGACCAAGGGTGGTCACTGAAAATCATATTCTTTCACCTCCTCCTAGGTTTAGCCAAGTTGGGGTACCTAGGGCATCAATTTCCTGACAAGATAGCCATAAAAAAATCTATCTCATAGTGTCTCCTTCACTGGTATTTCTTCTATCTCTCCTCCAATTTTGAAGCCATTCTGACGATGGAGTTGGGAGAAAAGCCAAGCCCTAGCTTCAGGATCAAAACTTGCCCTGCCATCCCCAAGGCTAGTACCTCATTGGGTCAAAACAACATCTTCAAGTGAAATTCTTTCTTTGATCCTTTCTGCCATCTTGTCTAGGGTAAGAACATCATTGGTTGCTACATACCTTCTTCATACCCTAAACCAGGTCCACTTGGCCCTGTGTGGTCCCGCTTCTTTAAAAGATCATTCTTCAAAAACCACCTAGAATACCAATTCTAACAAGTATTTTAAGGATTGGGGAACTCCTTCACAATTCTTATCCCATAAACCTAACCCTCAAATCCTCTCTTCCTTTCCCTAGAATACATAGTGCCTTGCTCAGAAAGCAAGCAAGCTCCATCCTTCAAACTTTTTTGGGAAAGGGTTTATTTGGGTAACTCATATCCATTGACTTATCATTCATTATTGACTCCATACATATCGGGTCTACTCCCATCGATGAAATTCCATAAATGAGGGAGCCTTAGTTGAGGTGACAGTGGGCTAAGTCTCCATTTGTTGCCCTTGGCCTAACATTTTCCCTTTAGGGATACCCCTTAGGTACCTTGCTAGTTTGAGCGGTAACAAAGCCCTTGCTTGCTTCTTGTTGGCTTCCTTCTCACAACCTACCTTGGAGCCTAGCTTCAAAATAGTTAAGGGAAGGTCATATTTAGATTAAGCATTTAATTAAAAATAACCAAGATCTTTGCATCCCACCTAGGTCTTAGGATTTTCATTTCATATAGGTTAGTGAAGCATCCGAGCAGCAATTGTCCATTTGGTTACTTGGTCTCAATTTTATAGCAAACAAGAGTGTTGACTCCATAAGGCATTGGTCTCAACTATTCTATAATCTAATCTCTGAAATCTTGCTAAATTCAACCAAGTAGCTAGGCCACTCAACTGTGTCTCCTGGACTCGTTGGTTCTCAACTTGTCCTTCATCATATCATTTCCATATGGTCTACCCCCCATAACCTGTTGTTGGGAGACAGCTAGAACGGAGAGGTTGGGGATCTTGGTGATAGCCCTCGACCTAAGTCGTCGTCCTGGTGCTTGTACAATCTAAGCGACAACATGACCAATGCTAGGAATTCATGTCCATATGAGAGAAATGCTTGTAGGCTTGTAGTATTGCCAGTTATGTGTCTGTGTTCATGGTACATGGCTGTAATTGGACTTGAGAGAAGATTCACTTGTTTCCCTGAAGAATGTCGATCTCCTTGTGGCCCTTTGGGCACCATATACTCTCTGGTTGCTATTATAAGCTTGTCGTGCTTGATTGTTCTTTAAGGGAGGCTTTGGGACCTCTGGACTAGGACTGAATTGTTCCTCATAAGTTAGTGAGGGCCCAAAGAACTGTAGGTCTTTGAGAGACTGCATGGATAAGTCTTTGGCCCGATGGATAAGTCCTTGTTTTGTGTCTTGTACTTCGGTCATATAAAAACCAAAGGGGAGGATCTGGTTGTAAGCTAAGGAGGGACAACACCAATGCGTGCTTCACATAGCTTTAATAACGATGTTTGGGTTTTGGCGTTAGTCTAAACATTTGTAGAACCACCGTGGCAGAGTCATGGTTGTAAACCTTCGTAAATGACTCAGGTGGAAACGCTTCATCCTTAGCCCCTTTAACCTCATCCGTGATCATGACAAGATTTATTGGGCTGCGTGAAGGTTGGTTTGAAGTCCAAGTCGCTAGCCCATGTGATTGAATCGCATAACTAAGTGCAAAGGATGTATAATGGTTGGCTGAGATTGAGCACAAGAAGATTGATGACCTACAAGGAATCTGAGATGACGTCAGCTTGGACAGTTGCATCTTAGAGGCCACAGAGAGTCGCACACAAAGGAGAACGCCTAGGATGATGCAACCCTGGGAGGAGTTGGTAGCTGAAGGTGTAATTATTGGTGGAGGATCGAAGTGGGAGGTCCCCACGAGACAACTCATCCCGGGAGACTCTCCCTGAAGCAAATCCAAAAGAGCGTCGGGGGTGATGCCCAGAATGATGTAGGGCTGGCTAGCGTGGCAAGAGTGGGGACCATCGAAGCCGCTAGGTGAGATAAAGAGCAGATGACCAATCAGAAGCATTGCTAATATAGAAGTGTGGACCCACCAGGGCACGTAAGCCTAGGAGTGCAAGTGAGATGCAATTTTGAGCAAGTGCAAGATGACGCCAACCTGAGTTGAGGTGGCATACATGCAGTCCCGGTAACCCATTCATTGGAGTGTGGAGTATGTGTGGACCCACAAATGAGTCAGTCCGCCCAGAGGGTCAACTCGGAGCAAATGGTAAGCATGCAATTGCAATGGGTTGGGTAACAGAGTCCGGGTGGCAAGAAGATTGGTGGTAGATAATGGTCCGTCATGTGGCCAATTCTATATATATATATATATAATCGGCCACATGACAGACCATTATATATAAATATATATATGTATATACATAAATGCATAGTGTGGGGGTTGTGGAACCCAAATCCATGAACAGGTCGACAACCATTAAACAATTGCCCAGTGGCGCCAGTTGGCTAGCCAAGTGGGTATAGCCATGTGGTTTCCACGTGGCCAAGTTGTTAATGCGGCATTTTCTGATGAATAAAAAATTCAAATGGTCACATCTTTTCATCCGAAGGTTAGATTGAAGTAAAATTTTACATCACCAGAATGATCTTGATGAGACAAACACAATGGTGATGTTGAACTAAGCTTTTAAGTAAGTTGATGAGATTGAAATTTTTAGTCTCCGTTTCCATAATGACACCTTGGATCTTGGGTTAGCATAGTAACTATCCTCCTCCTAACTTGTGTTTTGTAGGGTATTAGGAGGGGTGTCTTACACTTTTTGACACAAAATTTGCTTCATTCCACCAATTATGGACCTCGACTTGCCCAAATTAGCCCACAGGTGCCACAAAAGAGGCGATGACCACCTTTGACTCGAAATATCTCCTTGATGCCTTCAATTTTGACAAAATTTCCTTGTGGCATGTGAAGTACATATTATGCTGAGCAATCTGAGCCTTTGTTGACTTTTGACCTTGGGATCCATGAACTGCCTTAGGAAATGTGAAATGTTGTGTACTGTGAGATTGCCATGTTGAAGACTACAAAATCAATAATGCACCAGGGCAAAGAATGCATACGGAATCAATGACATATGATGATGTGGATAAGGCATAGGTGTGTGCTCATGACATGCATAGGACTGACCCTACATAATGCCATCACCCCTACAAAATCAATGACTCCTCTAAATCATGTGTCCAAGCAAGTCCATCTTAAACCCTCCAATCCCATACAAGATGGAAGGACCTAAGAGTGGAGTCTAAAAGGACCAGGCATTGCTGACCATAATAGGCCTAGAATACCATAATACATAACATCGCATAACATACAAGGCTTTGACTTGCATTCTCTAGACTTACTATGGTGTTACCCAAAAATACAAATGGCTATAGGTACCCCCCCAAAATGAGAGGTAACAATAACCCCATCTACTAGTTTATGTGTTGTATTTGTACCTTGACAAGTTATCTCTAAATAAAATACCTGCAAAAGCAAAGTACAAAAAGACCATTTTCACCCCGCCAATGATCTTGAGATTTTGGTAAACTAGATTCATCTAAATTGTTGCTGATATACATTAATTTGAAATCTATTGTTATTTTTTTCACATAAAAGTAAAATTGATTTGTGTACCATGACATACCTCCTATTTCAAAAGGGTTGTATTTATACATTGGCAAGTTAGCGCTAAACAAATTTTTGTGAAAGTAAAGTATAAAAGGACCATTCCATCCTACCAATGATCTTGAGATTTTGACCAACTAGATTCTCAAAAGAACATGTAATCTTTGATAATCTCATTGTTGTCTCTAAAGGCATGGTATGGGCTAGGGTATTGATTGAGAGGCAGCCACCCCTAAAAATATGGTTAAAAAAAGCCTAAAAATATAGTTTGTACTTTGTTTCCAATTTCTTCATGATGGTTCAAATGATATTGTAATATGCCTCTAGTTGTATTGTTTGTAATGGACTAAAAATCTATAATTTTGTTTGTCTAAATCAATTAGGACAAATGGTGTAGTAGTTCCCTTTTTTTCCTTTCAATAGATGGCCTAGTCTATTTGCTTGTTAATAATGTTTCTCTATATTTGCATACCAATCCTTCGATTTCTTTTAAATATTGAGAAGAGTAATCTATACAAAATCTATGCCACGTGATGGCTATACATTATCTTTTAATCCCCTAGTAATAGTTACGAAGACGATAATTAACTCTAATAACAAATCTTTAAGAGTTATATGTAGTAAGTGTACGAAGATAAGACCAAAACTACTAGCTACCGAAAGATAGTTCTTAGCCTTCCAAACCTACTAACTATCTTGTCAACATAATTTAAATTTATTTTGCATCTTAGACTAGAACATCGAAGAATAATCTTTGCAAACTTTAAATCCCAAAATTTCAACTAGCTTTTGCACCACATAAAAGAAGAACAATCTTTTTTTGCTAGAGGCTTATATTCTAAAAAAGGTTTCATTAAATGCTTCTCAAACCAAAACAAAGTCAAATATTTGGTGAACAAAATGAAGCATGTATTTTCAGCTTAGCAAACTCCCAAGGTCACCTAATGGACTTGAAGACACGATATCTGTATATAACGACAAATTGTAGTCTTTTTCACACATCAATATTTGAGACTGAGAACTAACAGCTAGATATGTGTACATCATAGAATTGGTTACATGCATAAAGCACTTTGGAGGAGTCTCTTTGATTTTGAGTTCAATTTACCCTAGTGCACCCCTTAATTCATTTAGATTTGCCTTGTCAATCCTCTTTTATATGATAATAGAATGAGGTAGAGAAGTCATTTCTTTATAATTTGGGAGAGAGAAGTGCTTTATTTTGTAGATGAACAGTCAAATGTCTCATTGATTAATTATGCTCAATGTTGCCAAAATTGCAATTTTTCCAAAAAAAATGTGGTCCATAGAAACGACTTTTAAATGGTTAATTTGGGTTTTCTTATTTCATTTTGCAATCAGAGGGCAAGGGTTAGAGCTAAGGAGGAGAACTAATCTACAAGGGCGAGGGGAGAAAATCGAAGGAATTTAGGATCTCAAGCAAAGAAATTTTGAATTTGGACCGAGTTTCTTCAGTAGGGCGTGGATTTTTGGTATGGGCATCAAATTTGGCCCTATTTTTTGTTTTCTCTTTGCTTTTCATTGGGTTTAAGTCACCCATATATTTTCCATAATTTTTGTTTGGCTTGAGTTTGTTTTTTTTGTATTTTTGTTGCATTTAGTGAAGAGGGTTTTTTGGTAAAAAATTCAAAATGTTGATTGCTAATTTTATTTGTTTAAATTCTTCTTGTGCCCTAGGTTTTTTCCATGATTTTTGCTTGGGTTTGAGTGTATGTTTTAGCCATTATTGTTGCATTAAGTGGAGGTTTTTTCAATAAAAAATTCAAATGTTGATCGTTAATTTGATTTGTTTAACTTTAAATTCTTCTTGTGCCCTAGGTTCATTCTTACATTAAGAGTTCAACAAAGTTACAATCATGCCAAGAAAATTGGACCCTATGTAGGAATATGGTGAACTCGATGGGGGGTTTGACAGATCAAATTTGACTTGCAAGTTATGTGGGCAACATATGACACAGGGAGTATACAGATTGAAATTCCACCTTGCACAAATCTTGGCACATGAAGTAGGGATTTGCACAAATATAAACCCAGAATTCATTGGTAGAGCCCACAAATCATTGGAATATATAGAGACAACCAATCTAACCATGGCAACTCTGAAGAATCAAATGGCAGGGGATGGAGTGGTGGGAGGTGATCGTGAGAGTGGTTCTTCTTCAACATCAATTTCTACAGTCAACCCCACAACTGCCTCATCATCTTTTGTTCCTAGAACCACACCTGGTGCACAACCATCTATCAAGTCAACTCTTAAAAAAGGGTGAAGGAAGAAGCTAAAAAGTTGTTCGGCGAGTGTCTTCTATGGAGAGACTTTTCCTTAAGCATTGCCAGGAACAATCCATTTTTCCATCCCGCAATTGATGTTGTTGCTATTGTTGACCCAGGGTACAAAGCCCCTCCCTATAATGACTTTAGAGAGCATATTTTTCAGAATGAAAAGGTCAAATGCACTACAAGGTTGGAGGAGTTCAGGGCATCATGGGAACATTGTGATGTTAGATGGGTGGACTGGTCAAAAGGGTAGAACCATTATTAACTTCTTGGTTGATTTTCCCAAGGGGACAATGTTTATGAAGTCTATTGATGCATCTGAACATATCGAAGATGCATGATTATTATGTGATTTGTTGGATGTGTTCATTCAGGAGGTGGGTCCACAACATGTTATCTAGATCATAATGGACAATGTTGCAAATTATGTTGTTACTGGAAGGATGCTTATGGAGAGGCATCCTAACTTATTTTGGACACCTTATGTTGCACATTGCATTGACTTAATGTTGTAGGACATAGAAAAGAGTCATTTTGTCAAGGATATTGTAGAATCATCAAAAAACATTACAAAATTTATATATAATCATGCATCTTTGCTTCATTTGATGAGAACATTCACCAACTACAAGGATTTGGTGCTCCCTGCTATTACACGGTTTTTCACTAGCTTCATATCTCTTCAATCTCTCTTGAATTTTATGTGGGATGTGAAGAGAATGTTTCTTCTACAGGGGTGGTGTGCTTTGTCATTTAGCCGCAAATCAGAGGGAGGGGCCATAAGCACGCTAGTTTCATACCAGGAAAGCTTCTAGGCAGGAGTGCAAGAGGTGTGTAGCATTACTGAACCTTTGGTAAAGGTTCTTCGATTAGTTGGAGACAAGCCCACAATGGGCTACTTGTATGAAGCCATAGATAGGGCCAAGGAATCCATTTTCAACTATTATGATGGTAAGGAGGGTGAGGGTTTGGAGAAACAACAACTGATATGGACAGTGATTGATGAGTGATGGAACAATACACTCTATCGTCCCGTTCATGTTGTAGTGATCTACTTGAACCCTGCATTTTCTTACTCCTGTGGTTCCATATTTGATGATGAGGTCATGGATGGATTCTTCACTTGTGTTTAGAAGATGGTGTCATCTCTAGTAGAACATGCAGAAATTTCTAAAGAAATGGAGATATACAGGATAGCAGATGGCACATTTAGCTTTGACATGGCTATCCATGATAGGACAACCAAAATGCTAGGTAAGCTTTAGTTTGTTTTAATTTTTAAATTTAATTGTCTCTTCATACTTCGCTTCAACTTTCAAATTTCAAATTTTTTCTTATGTTTTTTTATTTGTTGTAGATGGGTGGTGGAGAAGCTATGGTGGCAGAGTACCCAATCTCCAAAAGATTGTCATTCGAGGGCTCAACCAAACATGTAGTTCCTTCGAATGAGAGCACAACTAGAGTGTATTTGAAAAATACACACCAAGAAGTGCAACAGGTTAAAAAATTTCCGATTAATTTTTGAATTCATTAAAAATAATAAAATATATATATATATATATATTATATATTTTATTAATTATTAATTTATAATTTATGACCCTCATACAAGTTGGAGTCCTAGTACCTTAATGACATGGTCTATGTCTACTCAATCTCTGATTGTGGGTGAGACAACTTGAGAGGACACCTGACATGGAGGCCATCTCATTGGATGGGATTGACACCACTTCTACATAGAGGGTTGAGGTCGAGAGGCCTATCATGGAAACAACCCCTGATTGGTTAGAGGAAGAGGTATTGGAGGGGGTAGCAACTGCAGAGGAGGAGAAGGAGCAACAAGAGGAGGAGGTGACACCACCTACCATTGTCACTAGTAGAGGACATGGTCTACCTCCTCCAACTCCTAGTTCTTCAACGTTTTGAGGACACCAGAGTCCAATGTTAGCATCAGGGCCTTCTTCATCTAGTGAGAAAGCTATTACATTTTCTTGTAAGAGGGGCAGAGGAAATTATTAGTTACTTGGTTCATTTCATCATATATGACTCATGATATGAGATACATTATTATATTTTTTGTTGGCATTTTGAGGTTGAGTCAGGACTCAGGATTCATGACATGATTCACTGTTATGTGTGATGTAGCACTAGACATATTACACATCTTATACATTAGTTCTCTATTCATATTTATGTGAAAATGCATTAATTTTATGTTATGGATGTTTTAGATACTAAAAAATTTGAAAATAAAAATATTTTTTTTTGTATTTTTTTTAATTTTGCCACTTTTTGATGGTTTTTACCGATTTTATCCCGATTTTTACGATTTTTTCCTTTTTCAAACCCTCGCCGATTTAATTCCGATCTCGATTATCACAACCTTTCTATTTCATTGATTAATTTTCTTGCTTCTCAAATCCTTACCTTAATTCCTGCCCACCATGCCTGTAGCGCCTTTTCTGTTTACAAAGCTTCAAACTATCATTATCAATCATGAGGCACTTTTTAAAACCCATCAAATATCTTTCAAGATTTAAGGAGGCGTCTCACCAAATTTTCCATATTCTCTTCAGCATGGGATTACCTTCCATGTCAAAATCTCTTGCACAATTGATGATGTCCAGATTAAAGGGTCCCTTGATGCCCTTTTTATGCCTAGCTTGTTCTATCCTATTTGAATATGATTTTGATGACAGTGTTGTCTTCCTATTTCAACTTTGACAATCCCAAAGTTAATATAGCTTTTTGATGTCTTTCTTTGTTGAAATTTGGTACCGGAGGACAGGTGGTTCCCTTAGGCTTTGATCTTTAGCCTAGGGAAAAGTGTCTAAAAGATTTTAATTTTTCTCCTAAAGTGACTTTATAATTTTTATAAAGTTAAAATCTAATTTAAAAGTGACTTTAAGTGATAAAGTTACTAAGTCTAATTTTAAAGTGACTTTTATAAAGTAAATGAAAAATTAGAAAGGAAAAGTGACTTTGGAAATAAATGACTAAGTGGGTCTTTATTAAAGTGGGTGAATTAAAAAATAGAA
>APFE031218412.1:21765-36365 GCA_000404065.3 Pinus taeda
TGATTTGGATTTACTTGCCATTCATAGTTCAGGCCCTCCTTCTAGCGCCAAATATGTTGAAGGCCCCGAAAATCGGGTTAACAACAAGGGGGATACCTGCCCGGTCCAGACCTTGGTTGGCAGCTCCTTATCTGTTTGGTATAGCGGGTTCGACTGGGGATATGGGACCAGTTTCCCAATTCAGTGTGTGTGTGTGAGAAATATGGGTATTTCTGTTCTAAATGGAATACTTCTATCCTAATTCTAATCTAATGCTATGCTGTTATATTCTAATAAACAAAAAAAAATATCAACATTTATGCTAACCCAGGGTGTGATCTTTCTTCTATACGATCTAAAAAGATTTCAAACAATAATTGGTAATAAAGATCATTCAACTATTATAAGAAAAGAATTCAATAAATATGAACTACTTCGTATAAGAAGTTAGACGAAACAATTGTGAAAACTTATCGCATAAATGAGCTATTCATACACTAAGCATAAACAAATAGTTATCGCCGTACAAAAGTACCAAATGATAACTCAGGCATCCATGAGTTCTGCGGCTCTTTCTCTCCCTTAAGTGGATTAGGTGTGCCTTCTGAAATGGACATTGGAGTACTGCCTTTCCTCCTCATAGTTTTCTGCATACTGCCTTGTATAACGCTTTGTCCTTCATTCCTGCAGTTTACATTTGAGGTGGAAGTAATGATAAAAATAATGACAATAAAACTTTAAATGCCGAAGATATGAAAAACATGCCACCTTACGTGAACTAGTTTTTCGAAAAACACAACACCATACTTCATTAAAAACTGGTAACAACTCATTAATTCGCATTAAAATGCATGACCAGTTCTTGGCTTAGAAAAAGTTTTCTCGAGTAATGAGCCAAAACCAACTGCGATGGAGAGGTCTTGCGATTTTTCTTTGCGATATCGCAGATCGTTGTATTGCAATATCGCAATTTCATTGTGTTGTTCTATCGCAAGGTCGCAGTATCGCAGTATTGCAACATCACAACTTCAAAGTATCGCAGTATCACAGTATCGCAATATCGCAATATCGCAGATCGCTTAATCGTTATAATCCTTATGTGTAATTCATGTGATTTTTGCGATGCGTGATATGCGATATCGCATATCGGCGATTTTAAAGTTTTTCAATGTGAGTGTTTCTTTAATGTATGCGATGCGATGAAGTTTCGCGTCGCAATCTCACGTTTTTTATCATTTTAACTCATTAGAAGATACCCTATCATTCTTTGAGCGATGCGATATTTCTTAAGGAGTGAATTTACTTTCTTCATTATGAAACTTAGGTTTTTAGATTCTTCAAAGGTATTTTCCTAAGTCCATGATGCTGTAAGTTTCATCTAAAAGGAAATATAACACTAATTGATTTTTTAAATTTTTTACTGAGGGTCCCCACTTATTCAGTATTAGCAATAACACTTCATAAGGAGTGGGGTTGTTGGTGGCCACAACAAGTTCATAGATCCTCTTTGTGTACTCTACCTCCTATCTCTCCTGGCTATCTTTGCTCAACTATGGAACAAAATTCTCTCTAAAGAATGGAATGCCTCTTCCGCCTAGTGGCCCGGTTATAACACAGCCCGATAGCCTACTAGTGGTTAAGTTTGACTACATTAACTCTTACATAGAGTTACAAAATAGACTTTTCTAGAGTCTTTTACATCACAAACACGTGGCTAGCACCTTTTCCATGAATAATGGGGGATGATGCGACATCCTCCTGAATTATAGGTGTGAAAATAGGAAGGTCAACTTCTGAGTGACATAACTTTTGCATACGAACTCTGATTGACGTGATTCTTGCACCGTTGGAAAGATATCTATGTGTAGAATAGCATGAAATGGTATGTTATTAATTTTTTACCCCCAAAAAATGTCATTTGATGCCTCAAAACGTTCCTGGAAGGTTTTGGACCCTATTTTTCCAAACTTGGTCCCGCTAGTAAAAACGGTCCCGTGAGTTGATTCCTCCACTTTTTCCACTCCAAATACATTGAGGTGGATGAAAAACAATATATGATCCAATTTGGATCATGATGGGTGTAGGTAGTTTATGGTTTTAGAGGAGGGGCCCCCAAAATGACTAAGGATGCCACGTCTCCGCAGGTGGTATCCACAAAATTGTAAACGTCGATAGCTCGAGGGGGTCCGAAATTCATCCCCCTTCGTTGATCGGAGCGGGGGTAATCTCCACCTTTGATATTTGTCCGAACTTTATTACAAGCTGACAACATGTCACATCAATCCACTTTATTTATAAAATGTCAATTAATCGATGATTAATTAATCTAAAAGGGATTAACAATGATATAATACCTATGACGACATTTAAACAAGTGCACCTTTACCTTTGGGATTTTTTCATTTTTCTTATTTATATATATATTTCCCCATTTTATTCCTTTTTTTCTTCCCTTTTTATTTTTATTTTTTTCTTCTTCTCTTTCCTTTTTCTTTTGTTTTCTATTTTTTCTTTCTTTTCTTTTTTTACTTTTCTTTCATGAGCTAAACAATTTAAAATGAAAAATAGCTTCTTACAATATCCCAGTGGGATGAATGAATAAATAATCATACATGACTACTATATTTATAGGACCCTAACAGTTTGCATATAGCAGGTGAAGCTTTTCTCTTGAGAATTTTGCAAGTAAATAGGAGCTTTTCCTATTCTTTAAGAGCTGTGTTCCTTAGGAATTGAGCAAGGTAATGGAAGGAGTGGGAGGCCTAGATTTGGCTAAGTATTTTCCATAGCAGATTCGGGAGGAAGAGATTAGTATTGCAGTGCAGGTTGAGCTTCAAAGATTGAAGTTTTCATTATAATAGACCATTTCTCTCATCTAATATAATACAAATAGAGGAGGGGGTTTTCCCAGTTGGATTCCCTAGTAAAAAATATTTTGTTCATTGTGATTGAATGATTGCATGTGTTTCTATTGTATGTTTTTCTTTCTGCAGATTGAGCAGAAGAAATTTGTCTCTATTGATCTCAGTTTGATTTCATTAGCAGCTGCATATTTTGAGTTATTTCTACTTACATTCATCTCCTTCTCTAACTCATATTTGATGATATCCACTTTTTAAATCTAGTTTGAAAAATTGTTCAACACCACTTAAACAATCTAGCAATGTAGAAGGAATATGTACATGATTGTAATATTTTTTATGGCACTAGATTCGTTGCACATTCTCCATCCCCCGTCTTCTTTTGGAGTTAATATTTTGGGAATAACACATGTACTTAATCTTCTCAAATGAGACCCTTATCCAACTTGCGCCTGATTTTTAAATATCCTCATTCTCCCTTGAAGTCATCTTATAAGATGTTTTATTTAGAAGGTTAGCACAGAGAATCAAGTATATTTGATGGTTGATACTCCTTATGGGAGAAAATTTATCCAACAAAAATTCAATTATAATATCAAGAAACTCATCCAACATAATTTTAATTTCTTTTGGAAAGTCATTCAAATTTGTACTTGTGAGGATTACCCTTGGTTTACCAATTAAAGAAAAGTTTACCTCCTCATGTTTAATTTATTGCAAAAACTATTTTCCACTGAGTAGCAGTGCTTTAGGATTTCTTTTCTTCGATGCACTTTCATTTTTCAAGGGAAAGAATGTATGTTTTTCTCCATATTTTCCAAAAGTGTAGGTCATGTTGTTCATTGCAGCATCTATTGCCTTTTTGTCACATTTCCAAGGTCTACCTAACATAATAAGACATACATTCATGGGCAAGACATCACAACGTACTTTATATTTGTATCATCTGATCTAAAACTCCGGCTCATATTGTCCAATTCCAAATATATGATTTCCATTCTACAACCATGATACTTGTAGAGAATAGGATGCATATTTTTATTGAAACCGAAATTCTTCACCATTTCTATAGACATTAAATTGTTAGTACTCCCATTAGAAATATCAACTTTACAACATTTACCTATTGATTTGCAAATGGTTATGAAAAAATGTTTTTCTTTGTGGAGGTTCCTTCACTTCTTTCACTGGTTTCAACAAGACTCTATTCATCATTAAAAACTCTCTAGTTTCTCGTGCATTCTCAAGAACAAAAAATTCATACTTTCCCTATCAACTTGAACAATATGTATGCTTCCTTGATTTATAGAATAATTCTCTAGACATTCATTAGAATTATGACCAATTTTGTTGCATGTGTAACATCTAACAACAAAGAATTTTCATCTACTTATTTGATATGACATTCTTCTTTTGAGATCTCCTCCTCTTGATGGTTGTTTTGGTCGATGGGAACTGCTACCTTCTTCATTTTGAACTAGAAATCTTCCTCGACCACCTAACAATCCTTTTCTTAATGACCTAGGCTAGTTGTTGTACTTCGACCCCTTCCTCTATTGCTATTTTTTATTTCTAGATGCTCTTCCATCTTGAGAGCTACCTGGTGTGCTTATTCAATAGTTCTTGGAGACAAAATACTTAGCTCATCTTGCATTTCATAATTTAAACCATTGATATATCTAGTTATGTTTTCAGTGCCTTCTTCTATATGGCTAGCCCTTATGCATATCTTATAAAATTATTCTATATATTATTTCATAGACATCATTTTTTGCTTGATATTTTGCATTTGTATAAAAAGATTTAGCTAATAATATCGAGGCATAAATTTACCTTTTACCTTTTCTACCATACAGTCCGAGTTGATAATCTTCTTCTTGCCTTTGTTCTTCTGCTCTATTTTCACGTTTCCCCATCATAATGAGGCATGTCCTTTCATCTTGGTCATTACATATTTCACCTTCTTTTCATCAATTACATTCTCATAATCAAAATATTTATCCATGGCATTTATCCAATTGATCAACTCTTCCACATTTAAGTTTCCTTCATACATAAGCACTTCCAATCTTAGTTTCATGCTCAATCATACAATTATGTTGATCATTTTTTCTTCTAGAGTTTTTCCTTTAGTGTCAGCATCTTCTTCTTTTGAGGACTCTTATTAGTCATTAATGTTGCCAATGTCAACGCATATCCTTTGTACTATCTCCATCTCATCTATTCTTGTTCATATGCTTCTTACTTCTTTGAATAAGATTTAATTAGCAATTGGTCTTCCTCAGCCTATTCCCACTCCACTAGCTCCTATGCTCTATGGGCCATTTTAATTATTTTATTGTTCTAATTTATAAACAAAGTCCCCTTTTACTTGATATGATGCCAAAGGTTTCCAATCAATTTAAATAATTACACCCATATTTATAACTGGTAGCAATTCACGGGTGGCCTTTGAATAAAATGTAAGTGATTCACCAATCCTCGGCCTATTGTTTCTGTAATTTTCTTCTTAATGAAGTGTTCTCTCTTCGATCTCTTCAATCCACACCTCAATTCTATGTTGTCAATGCAGCTTCAACACTGCTCCTTTTACGAAATTGAAGGTCCTTTATTTGCTCCATGGATCCAATAGGCTTGTCTTATTAACCAAACGCTTCCTTTAATACCTAGTACGCTATCTGCATTAATTTTTTTATAGCATCGATAGGTCAATCCAACATTCAGTGAATAGAATTCAGCTCTCAATCAATTCTTGGCATCTAATGTTAGCATCCACGCCTGTCTACACGCAAGGTTCCTCCATAGTCAGCTCCTGTACATTTTAATAATTTTGTCTACAACAATAGTCGTTTCCATAGTAAGGTATATGCACAACATAAATATTGTGGATACCCATCTACACACACCATGTCACGTTCCTCTAGATGCAGAATTAATCTACAATTCCTAGTTTAGACCAACCTCTTAAAAATAGGAATCTATCTCAACTATATTCCAAATTCATACAAATAGTTTGGATTATAGATATTCTAAAGTACACATAATATCATTTATAGAATTATTAAAAGTAGCCCCCTACTCTAGAAATTCTCCTGCATCAAGCGTTCGGGATTTTACTATATAGAGAGTATCCTAGTGAAGAATCAATCCAAAAATATTGGTATATGAATCTATAAAATTGGATTAGTTCAGATTGTATGATGGACCAAACACATATACTAGTGAAGAATCAATCCAAAAATATTGGTATATGAATCTATAAAATTGGATTAGTTCAAATCGTATGATTGGACAAAACACACATACTATTTCAATGGTGTTTGTAATTGCTACTTATATCTACTAAAAAGAAAAAAATGAGAGTATAATTCATTATAATTCAAGGTATTGATCATGGAAATACCCTTTTTAGATCTCAATTAAGTCTTCATCATCTTCATCCAACCTAATAGGGTTGGATGAAGTTTCTTTCATAGCAGAAATTTTGTCCTCATTTGTGACTAAAGTTTATTATTCTATTAATTTACTTGGAACCATTAGTGGTACATAAATTGTTGTGGATATTTCACTAGACAATTCATCAAAACAGATTTGATAAAACTATATTGAAAAAAAAAAAAAAAATCCAAAATCTACACTACTAGGATTTTATTTTTCTTTAGATTTATGAATATGTAGATTACAGTTTAATTGCATATGCATCCAAATTAAAACTATGCAGAAAAATAGAGAAAAACAAACTAAAAATTCACAAACCATGCTTGACACAACATATGACATAGGAAATCCTTTCGGGAGAAAACCTAGTTGGGAAGTGAGGTCGATATTCTTCTTTCTCTTAATAGAAAATGGTTGTGAGTACAAAGAAGTATGGCATATGGCCCATGAACTATTACAGTGCACAAATCCTCTATGTGTGCCTTATCTCCTATCCCTCTCGGCCATTTTTGCTCATCCACAAAACAAATGCACTCGAAAAGAATGGAACCCCTTTTCCTCCTAGTGGCCTAATTATATCACAATTTGATAGCCTACTAGTGGTTAGGTTTGGCTATCTCAATTGTTAACCAAAGTTACAATATGGATTCTTCTAGTGCCTTCTTCTTCATAATCACGTGGCTAGCCCATTTTCTATGAATAGTGGGGGTTGACATGACATCCACTTGAATTGTGGTGGTGAAAACAATAAGTTCAATATCTGAATGGCATATCTTTTGAGGTACATGGAGGTTTATAGGTATTGGGGGGTTTATAAAATGATTTAAGGTAAAAATAGGAGATATATAGTAAAAATAATTGTAACAAGAGAGGAAGATGCAGCCCAAGTGGAAGGGAGAGAAAACTTGGACAAGGGCCCGAGGGTTAAAGAAATCAATAAAAGAAAGATAAGTTAATGATAAGGTGGTGGATAAAGGGTTTCTAGGAGTCACTTAGTTTGTAGCTCTCTTCCCTGTTAAATTTGTCTAGGTGTTTTTCTATCTCAAGAGATTCACCTATAATGTGGGTTGACTGGAAAGGGGATATCTAGTAAAAATTATATATATATATATATATATAAATATATATATATTTCAAGGAATTTTCAGATTACAAGCTTTCAATTCCAAAAAAACAGAGAGAGAGAGAGAAATGGCAGAGTCGCAAAACAACATAATGGCAACCTTTTGATCCCTATCTCACGGAGGAAGAAGACGAAGAAAAAATCATGGATAACCCTTCAAACCAAGAAGAAAGGGATGCTCCAATCCAGAATGGAAAAGCAACACACAAGAAGAATGGTAAAGAATCTGAAGAGATGCTTGAACCAGAACAACATAAAAATGTGTCACACAAAGAGAACGGGGTGGGGGGCACCCAGAGATTACATGTTTCTAAAAGTTCAGATTTAGACAAAGAAATCCCATCGAAGATAACCAAAAGTGATTTGGAAATGGTTCCAATCGACCCCAACTCAGGGGGATGGCAAAAGGTCCAAAATAAGAAAGGAAAGAAAGAGAAGTTAAGCAATTTCTACCACACTTAACTAAGTTTATGTTATTGTTTTAATTTTTTTTCTTATGTAGATAAGCCAAGAGGATACTCATAGAGAATGTGTTTAGCATCTACAAATGCAATTTTGTTCCTTTTTTAAAGTTGAATAAAATTACAGGTTTTCCCTTTAGAAAAAATAAAGTTTCAATTCATTATAATGATATATACTCATTATAGACTTAATATGTTATATGGAGGATTTGACTTAAGATGGTAAGGATAATACCATTTTTTCCAACCACCCAAACTACATCTAAAGATTTCTATTTGTATTATTATTTTTTTCAATTTTCTCGTTATTATAGTCTTTATTTGATATAATTTCATTGAAATTTTTGATACGTTAAAATTATTTTTTAATTTATTTCTTTTTGTCGATCAAAGCACTAAGTTTATAGTATTGATGATAGAACAATTACATATTGTTGGTCATCGACTCATCTTGCCTCACTCCAACCGGATTTGTTGGCAAGGAGAGATGGAATATACACCATAAGATTTTTTAATTTGCACCTTATTTCTAGAGGCTTCTCAACTAAACAAGCCAAAAAACTACCAAAAATTAAAATAAAACCTAACACATTCATATAAGAGTGGTGGACGCGGTGGATGCAGATTTGCATCAGCCAGATGCTCCCTTTGCATTTGTTGGTCATGCTAGTGAAATTCAATGTGCTCTAGATGCTCCTCAATCTCACGCAGACGATCATCAATTCTACGATGGCTTTGGCGGACTTGTGCTAATTGCTCTAGAATTTCCTCTTGGGTGAATTGGATGTCGTTCCAGTAGGAAATGTTTTCATTGTGATCCTCATACCTATGGTTCTAGAGGATGTCCAGGTTCACCTCAATCCTCCTCAGTTGTTCGATAATGGACTCTAATGAGGTAGCCTAAAATGTGTGGCCAAGAGGCATCACGGGAATATGAGTGAGCCCCTCCTCTCTATCCAAGCAGGTTGAATGTGCCTCATTGGATGAAGAGGCACCACCACCTCTATTATCAACACATTCATGTTGGCCACCTCCTCGTTGGGGTCTCCCTCTTTTTCTTTGCATACCTGCAGGAAGAACGGCATCGCACTCCCACAAGCCGAGGGTTTCACTCTACTCCCACAAGCACTGGCACTCCCACAAGCATTGACACTCAGTTCCTTCCACCCTCCACGCAACTATGAATCTCCCTGGAATCAGTAGATGGGTATCGCCTGACCGCCTCCAATCTTTCCCCGGCCACCTAGTTCCACAAAAGTGCTTCAACCCCTCATATACACATAAACAAAACAGCCAAACAACACACTAGTTATAGTTCAATGGTGACGATCCCTTTAGTTGTAGAGGGTTTGTAGCTTTGACACTCCCACAGACACTCCCTCCCTCAGAGCACACCGATACATGATACCTCTTCCCCTTGAGACCCAAATTCATAGCATCCGTTAAACCAAGTGAAACTACTAACAGAGAGGCAAGATACAAGTACTCACAAATAAGACTTAGTAAACAAAATTTGTTCCACCAGAAACTATTATTATTTGACTAAAAAAATTATAATTTTAAATATTTAAATATTATATTATTTAAGATTTTTATTTAAATATTTTTTAATTAACTAATATTATTTATTATTTATTAATTAAATTATTAAAGTTTAAAAAAAATTAGAAAAAATTATAATGAATATATTTTTTATAGTATATAAAATAATTTCCAATTGTTTATATATATATATGAATGATATGATATATTTAAGTGAAACGGCCATAATTTTTTTTTTCAAAAAATTATTATTTTCTTAAGTGGTTAAAAGATTCTTCTCTATTTAAGCATATATCCCATCGGAATTGACAAACATTTCTATAGTCCTTTCTCATCATAAATTATTCAATTTATTAATACGCCAAAGAAAATTAGTAAACAACTATTTATTATATCCACATATATATATATATATATATATAGACGAGGATTGAACTTAAGGCAATAGGAACTAAAGGCCTCATTCCCACGGTTGCATTTCTATATTTATGCAACATTCATCGTTATCCAAAGATGATGTTGATGCGTTTGTACGTAAAAACTCGATACTATGAATACTAATAAATATATTTGATACCATGAATACTTTGTAAGTAAAAACTCAATTTAGATTTAAAATTAGTCTTTGTATAAATATTTAGGAAGCCTATTAAATCATGTTATACCATAATGAGTTTTTAAAGATCTCCTTCAATTCATTTTATATGGATTGAACAAAAAGATTTGAAAATAAAAGTGATAAAAATTAATTATATATATATATATATCGTTTTTAATAAGTAGGTGAGATAAAAATATTGAAATAAATGTTGAAGTTATACCATTAATATATTGTAATTTACAAATCCAAAGTTTTAAATTTTATAATTATATTTTAATAATTTTCAAAGGGAAAAAATGTTAATTTTTTATTGAAAATAAAAAGAGAATATGATATTCAGAGTTTTGTTTTGTACTTATTTGCAGTCTTAACAATACAAAATTATCTTTCTTTACATCTTTAAAACTATTTGGTGCATCAAAAAGTATATCCCTATGTTTTCTTCTTCTTAAAAAGTGTTGTGTTTCCAAAAAAAAGCATTTTCATAGTGATGGTTTTAGAGTTGTGTAATCTTCAGTAGTTACATATAAAACAAAATTTCACCATTTTTCATGTACAAGGATCTCCTATGATACCTTTTAAGAAAAATTATATTACCTGCATTGATGAGGACTTCCTATTCATAGGCTGCAAAATATAACTGACATGAAACCTTTGAGATGCCCCTTTTAGAGAGGATAGTAGCGACCTGGGTATGTTCCCTATATATGTGTTGAAAAGTAACGTCCTGAACAGAGCTTACCGGTGTCCTGATGTGCCTCATCCAGTTGGATAAAATATGAGGGTTGAAGCCCGAAAAGTCCTTCACCCAGTCAATGATGCCCTTTGCATCTCCAAAAATCTGAAGGTGGACCAAACCCATCTAGTTGGATAATAATAGGATGCCCCAAAGGGCA
Source organism: Pinus taeda (assembly GCA_000404065.3). NCBI lineage: Eukaryota > Viridiplantae > Streptophyta > Pinopsida > Pinales > Pinaceae > Pinus > Pinus taeda. Next base: position 32,667 of record APFE031218412.1, read on the forward strand.
ATAATCTTGACCCTGCTATTAGCCCCAATTCCACCCTCTCACCAGAAATGACAATAACATCCAGGTTCAAGAACAATGAAGGCACCATAGCCACATTTTCTCTGTTGGAAGGCCCCATCAAAGAATCTGATAGGGAAAACCTCTCAAATGTTCTTAAATTTTGGATTCCTCTTTTCAATGGGCTTTGTCCTAATCCCATTATCTTTATAGAATGCCACCACTTTAAGCATGACCTCCCTAACCACAGGTACTTTTAGTTCAAAAATCATAGAATTTTTGCTTCACCAAATAACCTAGATGATAAAGAAGGAAAGAATATAGTGAGAGGTCTGGTTCTCGAACCAAATCCCTGTACATGCTTCCTGGGATTGAAATTCCCTTATATGGCCAATGTTAAGAGTATCAAGAACACAATCCCATACAACCCTAGCAAAGGGACATCTCAGCAGCAGATGATTGACATCCTCAAAAAAAATTATGCACATAGGGCAAATTTTGGGACCATAGAAACCCCTTTGTTGCAGGTTATCCCATGTGAGCGCTTGACCATGAATAGCCAACCAACAGAAACATTTGAACTTTTGTGGCATCTCCCACTTCCAAGTTGTTTGTAACCATTTATAGGATGTGTTTACCCTTACTTCTCTTGGGATTTTTTGATAGATTTATTTAACCATTGGTTTTTTATTCTTGTGCAAACCATCCCAGATCATCCTATCCTCATTCTCCAAAATGCCAATACCTGCTACTTGTAACTTATAAATGAATGTTTCCCATTCCATAGCATGATTTCTAATTAACCCCAAATCCACCGCCTTGGACCATTTTTGTAGGAAGGGTAAATTATTGTGTACCTCATTCATCTAGGTAAAATATTTTATGTCTCGATCATGAAGGAAGTGGATGAGCTCTTCCAACATAGTGTGGTTCCCAGTGAAACCCTTGATGGCATCCAAATTGATCTCTACTTATGTCCCTTTCCCAGTGTCCCATCTCAGAAATCCCATCAACCATTAACTATTTTTAGCATGCTTCTCCATATGTAAGAAGTGCCATTTTGCCCCTTGGCTCCTCCTCTGATCCATATATAAATATGTTGACCATCCATATATTTTTCTCTGATGATACTGGACCACAACCATTCACTAGACATCACCTCAACATATTGTTAGCGATCAGGGCTCGATTAAAATTATGTGAGTCCAAAATTCTCCATCCCCCTTGTTCCACTAGCCTAGCAATGGTATCCCATCTTACCAAATGATACTTCCCCTCTTGAGAGAGATCTTGCCATAAAAATATGGTCATCATCAAGTCCATCTTCTTCACAATTTCCATCAGCACCATGAACAAATGCATCTAGTAAATAGAAAAGCTTTGTAAACCAAACTTAATGAGAGTCAAGCGACCACCCACAGTCAACTAGCCAATCCCATTCCTTATTTCTATATTGGTTGGGTTTAATCTAAAACCCTAGATAGGTGAGCCCTTCATCTAGGTGTACGGTAAATATACCAAAAAGAGCACATATCTCCCTGCATGTCCCGACCTCAAGGTCTTCAGAAACTAAAATAGACTTGGAATTTCTCATGATTAAACCCGAAACCTCCCAGAATTTGATTAAAATCCAGTACAAGTACTACCATTTCTGGAGATTTCTTTTCCCCCCAAATAACAAATTCATCGACAAACCATATTTTATTGTAAGTAAAACTTTATGGACCATATTATAGAGAAGTACATCAAATAAAAAAATTTTGATTTGAGACATTAAAAAAAATATATTTAAATATAACAAACATTTAATTTTAATCAGAATGATAATTTTTATATTAATAAAAAAAAAATGTTATTGGAGAAGAGTACTACGTCAAGATACTTCAATAATCTCTAATTGCAAAAAAAAATTGAGGCAGGAAGCTATAACGCAATCATTTTCAACATGCACAAAAAGAACATGGTTGACTTAGACTACCACATACTTAAGTACATGCATTCCAACATTTTTGACATGAATATTCTCACAAATTGATTATATAAACAAAACAAAACAAAAAAATGCACGACATGATTATATTGGTTTATGGGTGTGACTTCTTGTCATCATTGGCTAATATGCTACTAGATCTTTCTTTTTCTTTTTCAACCTTTTTTTCTAGACTTCTAATGAATTAGGAGTGCTTATAGAATGGTCAAATCTAGAGTATCTAGTGCTCATGATTCTTCTTGTTCTTGATATTCAACTACATTAGCTTGATCTACCCAATTTTTCAAGATCTAAGGATCAAGGTTCCCTTGTGATTGATGACCCAAGTCTGGAGGATCCGAAATTGCTTTTACCGGACTTTAGGGGACTTGATCTTGTTGTTTTTCTTTAGAAATTGGATTCGCTTGAGGAGGAGGATCTTGAGGAGATTTGTCTCAAAGGACTAACTAATGAGCCTCGTTGGAGCCAACCCACCAAGTAGATTTTTTTGCTTCTTTTTTCCACTTTTTAACCTAAAAGGACAATGGCCAATTGTATCGCATGTATTAAAACAAGCCCTACATCTTAACAAAACACGCTCATAATCTAGTTTTTTAGTCTTAGGAGGAAAAATGAAAGTTTCCAAAAGTAGACCCAATAGCTTGAAGAGAGGGAAATCCCTATAAATGTAATGACAGATTTGGAAGTTGCACCCAAACACGAGTAGAAGTCATATCGTAGAGACTGGATTAAAGAAGGGAGACCAAGGTTTCATACACAAACTGACATTGGTCCAAAACCAAGGACTAGAGTTAAAGATAAGATCCATGTCTTCATCATTGCCAAAATTAGCAATGAAAAAACCTTTAGCACAAGGATGGATGAAGAATTCTTACTTGATCATAGGAATCCAATTATAGGTAATCCAAGATTGACTATCTGAAAGTTGTGGCCAAAAACCAAAAAAGTGCAAATAGGGTTGTTAGATCTAATGAACTCAACTTCCTCAACAAGCTTCAAACCATTAGGAATGGAAATTGATAATGGTTCTTGAACTAAAATAGAGGAGAGTGTAGAAGATTGAAGCACAACTTTCTTGAAGGAGACAACACTACCTAAGGCAAGGGTTGCACATGAAACCACAGGAACTAGAGGAGAGATCACCTCCAACAATAGGATTGGAAATATCCCTCATTATATAGCAAGAGGCTCTTCAAATCCGTAGCATAGTAACAAGGACAGGGCTCTAGAATCACAACCTCATATAAATTAAATCTTGAACAAGAAAATTCTAAAACCATTCTACAACCGTGGCCCCCTCATGAACATGGGTAGGGATGCTAAAATTTCAAAAGCACCAAGATCTCGACTTCTGTGGAAACTTGATCTGCGACTCAAATAGATAAAGGAAACACAAACAATTGGTGGAAAATTTATGCATGCTACAACTAAGAAAAACCATAACCGCTCTAGCGACATCTATAAATGCATATACACAAAATCTATGTTCTCTTTTTAATGGTTTAAATGTCACCAAACATTACTATTCATACATATTATAATAAATAAATAATCTTCATTAAGGAAATTTTTCTTACTTTTAAGTTAAACGAAAATATATTAAAACAAGTGTAATATGCAGCGTTATTTCTTAGTACTTGCCTCTTATGCAAAATGTAATTGATAATTCTAAATAATAATAATAATTTTATTGATAATTTTAAATTTGAAAA